>CAIGRS010072141.1:0-15835 GCA_903798395.1 Fraxinus floribunda | reverse complement strand
AGAATTTTTTAGGAGTTCAATATTAATTTTAATATTTAATATTATTTGAAAATTTTTTAATTGTGTAAGTAATTTTTTATTTTTACAAATTCTATATATTAATATTAATCGACTTAATAACATATGCCATTTCAAGTTAATTATATATATGTAGTATTATTATAATTTCTTTTAAGAGTTGATGGTTATTATTAGAAAAAGACTTTTCATGTGATACTTATCAAGTGAATGCTAGTTAACATTTTTTTTTTTAACTATTGTGTTTTATTTTCAATGAAATCTTTTAGGAAAGCAATATTCTTTCAATATGTAATATTAGGTTTAAAGAAATTTAATTGTATATATAATTTCATTATTTTCATAAATTCTATATATTAATATTAATTGTCTCAATAGTCTATGCCATTTCATATTAATTACATATGTAGTATTGTTATAATTTTTATTTAGATAGTTAAATGATAATGTTAGTACACTTCGACTATATTGAATAGGCCGTGTAAAGTATAATTCTATAGAGAGGATGATTAGATTTCACTTGATCATTTTGTATTTTATTAAATCATTTGACAAGGTTGTTTATATATATATATATATATATATATATATCTTTTTGTGAGCTTAATGATTCTTTGATTTATCAACGAGTTACATCAATTTCATTGATTAAATACCTCTATTAGATGGAAGCTTGAGAACAAGCAAGATAGGAACACAAATTCGCGTCGGAAATCATCATCATGATGAACGGTTCGAGCGACTATTTAAATATTCTTGTTGAAAGATTATAAATCTAAGCTCAGTGTTTAGTGGCGACTAAACTTAGACATCTATGATTGATTCATAAGACCGTTGAAGAAAATGCAACTTTAAGTTAGTGACAATAATTAGAGGACAAAATGATAATTTATGTATGTGCCTAATTATGGTATCTCGGATGGAGATGAAATATATAAACAATAGGTCACAAGAAAATATTGCAAATATTTTATCTTTAGTGAAAAAGCTAAGACTAATAATTACGCTTTATTATTGGAGCCTAAAAAATATATGTCCGTAAAGTTATGGAGTCAATTACAATTATTTTTTGATGTTTTGGACTTAATTGTGATTGTAATTAAAGTTGAGGAACTACACATGCAATTAATGGTCTAAACTTGGATATGGATTTAACCACTTTTGTGTACACATTATATGGAGGTGACCGAGAATTGTAGGGGGGCAAAAAAAAAAGAAGAAAATTTTGAAAATTTATTTTATTGGTTTTTTTTTTTTTTGGTAAATCCATTCTATAGTTGAGTTTTTGATTAAAGTGAAACGTGCTCACACATCAGTGTAGTTTATACTTTGGAAAATACGATAGCATACTTTAAGAATGGGAGCGTCAAAATCTTGAATTAAAAGCTAGAAGTTTGTGATAACAAAAATAAATAAATAAAACTTTGTAAGTTCAAATTTGAAGAAGAAACTGATTATCGAATTTGGGTAAATTATAAATATATATTTCTTGATTACAACAGATACATGGACATCTAGTAAAGATTCTGGATGATTGAATTATAAACATTTTTTTTTAAAAAAATTTTTCTGGCCAATCCTTATTCCAGCATCCAACATGTACAACACTGGAACCAACTTCTGAATTTGAAAAGGAAACCCAATTTCGGCCAAACTTTGGTATGTTTTATCGTTGTTAGTGCTTTTTGAGACTAATTATATATAGGGGACACCTCATAACACTACACATACCATCATAGAATATATCTTAGAGCAAAAATTACACAATTCTCTCAACCTCAAGTTGCTTGAAGAAGAAGGTATCGATAAAGATCATTCAAGAGATTCGAGATTAAGGGTTGCATCCAATTCTTCTTCAGTATTGTATGGGTTATGTATTAATCAATTATCTTGTATTTTTATAATAAACCACGTTAAACTTTTAGTTGCTAAGATTACGATGTAACCTTGTTAACTCAAATAACAAACAAAAATAAGTTCTATATTGGATAGAGATATATCGATTCTTAATCAAATTTTGATTGATATTCTAGTTTTATATTGCATTTTTATCTATTTGTGTCCTTTATAAGAATATAGTACGAGGTAAAAACTGATTAATTTTGTCTCAGAAAACAAAATTAACACAAGGTATATCAATTATTAACTCAAAATAAGAATTGGCTATTAACTGATAATTAATGGTTAAAGTAGGTTAACAATGACAAGTTCAAATCCTAGTTCCATTTGTGACTTGGTTAAACTCTAAGACTTGATCGCTTTTTACTAATAGTTAAATTAATCTAAAACAAAACTCCTTATTAAGTCAATCCGACTTAATATTAAGGTTAGTTTTAATTAAAATAATGAATAGGTAAACCATCCTTGCTCGATCGACACTCAAGTACATTCTATATTGCTTATCTATGGTACCCTGCATTTATAAAATTATATGTCAACACAGTGTATCTGCGATACTTTCTAGTGCATAACATTAAATTTTTTGTATAGGTGTATCATGTATTATAGGTCATGTAGTGAGGATTTCAAGTTGAGAGTATAAGAACTCCTATTGAAAGATTTTATACCTCACCTATTTTTATTGCATATTGTCAGACAAAAACCCTGATTTTTCTGGTAAATATTTAACCCTTGTTCTTTAAAAATTGTGTAATAAGTATATTCTCTAAAGTGGAATATTTGTAAATAATTGAGTTGATTAATATTATCTTCCAAGAGAAATTACATCCATCCATTGGCATAACTAGGGAAATTAGGTAGCAGATTTTTATTATGACCTATGACTTATGATTTATATGAATCCACTTGGATGATGGATTTATCTTTTCAATCCTCAAGTGTAGTAAAAAAAAAATTTCCTCCAACTTCATCATTTTGATCATTCTGATTAATGCTCAAAATGGAGTAATAGGCATCCCACTTAGTCTTGCCTCATTTGGTGGTGACCCCCCATCAACAAATTTTACTTGAAATTATAACTATATAAATGACAGTCTATTCAACTTAAACTGGACTCATATCAAGCATCCTATATAGAGTAAGTTAATATATCAAGCATCCTATATCTAAAGCTTCATTACATTGTTGGTCGGATTGTTTATAGTTTCCTAATCAAGATAAATTGGGTATTCTACATGTATCACTCATCCTAATATTCTTACTGCATAAAGAGTTTTAAAATAGTAAAAACATGCAGCTGCAAATGGATAACTCTCCCATCGATTGTGAATCACTATAAATTTGTGCTTTTGCTTGATTTTTCGGCATCATTCATTTTATTATTGCTCTCCTAATAAGGGTACATGGTTTATCCGTAAAATAAAATGTTGTCACATTAATTTCATTGTGATTGATATTATGACAGGTAACCGCGAGAATGGATAAAAGTGGGATCCTAGTGATTGCTGCAATGCTACTGGTGATGAGCTCTTGTTTAACCAAAGCCAGGAAGCCACCTGCCATGGACGAAAAGCATGAGCTTGAGCGTGAGGAAGAGCAGCAGCAAATGGTAATGAAGGAAAGTTGTCCTGATTCTACGCAGGATAATCATCACCATTGCATGAGCATACCAGACTTCAACAGGCCGCATAACTAATGACGCTATAAAAGGTTTTGATGATAAAACTACAAGCATATGTATATATGAACATATATGGATATATTTTGGGTAATGAATATGTGTAATATGATGTGATGTTTGAATAAAACAGCGACTTTGGTTTTCCCAATTATATATTGGCATTGGCCTGAAGAATCACTTCCAAATTAGTTATTTCTATTAGAATTTGGGTGTGTCCGAATTCTTTGTTGAAAATAATTGAGAGTTCTAATTAAAGTGCACATTAAAAAAAACTCTATATGGAATGCTTTTGGAATTTTATTCGAAGTATTTGACAAATTCTAGTTGAAATTCTATTTATAAACCCTATTGGGAGTTGAAATTTGTGTTGGACCTGAAAAAATCGAGATAAGGAAACTTTTGGGAATTCAATTTCATCTACAACTTTACTTCTATGGCTTGAATTGTTCTCTATATATATTTAGTTTTTCATTGTATTTTAGATTAAGTTAGACAAATTATTAACATAAAATCTTTATATTTTTTCACCATATTATAATAAAATCTCCATTCTCTACTCATTTTTTTTTCTTGTGATCAAATACTTTATATTGTGACTATAATCTCTTATTTTTTTCCCACAATTTGGTATTGAATTAATCTGGTATCATCTTCGCTTTTCACAACAATTCTATATATGGCATACTAGTTAATATATTATTTAGGATCTATAGTGTCTAAAAGGAAGAGTGATATTATCATTAGTAGAGATTACTAGATTATCACTAGTTTAGGTAACATCATCTCTAATAATGATGAATAGCATTTATCAAAATGCAAACAAATATGAAGTACGTAAATTGATAAATACGAACTAATTCAAACTAATATGTACTATATATGTTTGTTTAAAACCTTGTTGAGGGCTACAGCTATGTGAGAAACAATGTCTTGAAGAATATAGAGAAATACATTTTGCACCATGTAGGCGCTATTAAGTTGTGAAACCTAATTATTGCTGCTTTGTAGAGTCAGTATTTGGATCGATCTCGGACCAAAATTTCATTAAGGACAATTTAGAAATTTGTGTTCTTATAAATTTTGTATCAAGAATTTGAGTGTGTGTAAATTTAAGTTTTGCCCTAATTTGTCTTATAAATAGGGGCTATTATTAAGCTTTTAAATTATCGTCATAGAAAGAGAGATTAGAAAAGGTATGTGTGTGATTTTCTCTTGATCATAGTGAGTTATTACAACGGTGAAAGAGGATGTAGTTTTACATTGAAGCGAATTCCTCTATAAATTCTATATCTTTATATTATTCTGCTAATTAATTGCTCACAATGAAATAAAATTAAGATTTCTAATTCTCAACGGGCACTTATAATAAATTTGTGCCCCCTCAGGCCATTTACTCTCACTGATTTGAAGACTTCGGGATCCTCATAATGTACTCACTACTTTCATTAAGATTGGGGTTAGTTAAAACAACCTCTTATTGTCTCAATCCACTCGTTTTCTCTCTAAAACCTTATCATTTTCTCTATTAGAGAGTCCTTCTTAGAGTTTTTTTCTCCTTACTCTTTTTTCTGAATAAGAGCCTATGTCATCTCCTATAGGCTTCACAACTCCAACTCATCTATTATATGCAGATGGTGTGCTTACTTTCTATAAGGGCACTTTCGCAACATTAAGTTATCTTGAATGCTTTTCATTATCAGGTCAATGGGTGAAGAAGGACAAAATCTGGCATAGTTTTTGGCAAGTCCATCACGGCAAGACATACAGCTACCTTTATTTCAGTGGCTGGAATGCGGAGTGAACAATGCTGTAATTTTGAATCGATCCCTACTTTGGAAATTCACTTGGAAGTTCATAAAATCAGCCTTTTGTCTTCACATTTCTGCAAAAAATGTTGCAACTCTGATTGATTCGATTAATTTCGAAATTCACTTGGAAGTTCATAAAATCGAATGTATGTACGTAGCAAAATTGGTGCTATTGTAAACATATGATGCTTGGCTAGTTGTATCCCTATGTTTTGAAGCCTTTATATCAAATTATATAGTTTGATACTTGAATATATATTTTGTACTAAATGATTGTTAGGAGTTTAATGCTTTCAATTAATTGACACTAATTGAATTGATGTATGGTTTCTATTTGACTTTCGAAAGAAGAAATAGAAAGTACAAATCATTGTAAGATGTTATATACGTTATGGATAATTGTCTATGCAAATTATCCAAATAAATGTTCTTGTAATGTGTTCGCATTTGGAATAGGGATATTATTGGGTCATATGTGAGGATATTCTACTCATGAGATATTCTTAGATAAGATATGAACATTAATTTTCATAATCAAATGAATGTTGTCCAACCATAAAATCGGTATCGAGATAGATTAATGTAGGAGGATACGGGGTCTATGTCCGTTCTATTAATTAAGTTTAATAAATGGTTCCTATCACTTAATTGGTTAATTTAGTTAGATAATTAGATTAGACTTAGGTTTTAATGTTATCACTTCTCCTATCTTTATTATGTTTTGATATTGGATTGGAATTAGGTTAACTCGAAAGTAGGTGACATATTTCTTGTGGAGTCTATATATAATTGAATTATAGGTTTATTTTATTATTTGTTACGATCCGTACGCTTATGGAATGATAAAATCAACATATTTAGTTAATTATTTTATTAGGATTATTTTTCTTGAATTACTAAGCTTAGTTAAGGGCAATTAGGTCTTTTGGATGATTAGGCCTCCTTGTTTCTGTAAAACCGAGACTAGGGTTTTCATTCAGGATGGTAGTTTTTTACCAGTTAATGAAATTTTGTGGAGTTTCTCTCAATGGTTTATTCCAACTTTATATTCTGGGTAAGTCATTAACATTAGATTTTTATTTTTTGTTTCTTACGCTTTCTGGCTGCATCACGCCTTCGTTCCCTCTTCTCTCACTTGTGCCAACAATACAGAAAGGAAAACAGAAAGAGATAAAAGCAGAACCAAAACCAGTTCTTGATAAAACAATAACTACCAACGCAACCAAGCTGCTAATTTCCAGCGAACTTGATCGAATGAAAGCAACCCTAAACTTAGTATAAGATCAAACTAACCTGCTAATTAACTAAAGGCTTCATTGGCTAATGGCGTACTTCAAGACAGAAACATTAAGTAGAATGAAAAATAAGGCAGCAAACTTTTAGCCTTCGGATGGTAATGTTTTCCATAAAACTTCATGTTTTTAACACTAATTCACTCACCTGATCCCATATTGCTTCTTAACAAGTTCTTTCTCTTGCTTTCAGTAAGGCCATTTTATTAAAACTCAACATTTTCAAAAATACACAAAATCACTTCATTGTATCCAAAACTCTTAAATTAAATCAATAATCTTTTATATAATCATAATTATGATTAGACTAGAGGCAGTATCCAAAACAAGAGTATTGATTATGTATAGGTGCTGTCAGAAATCACTCATGTTATGTCAACGTGTTGCACTACTACACTAGAAAGAAATAATTATATTAGACATAATAATATGGGAAACCCTAAGACTAGATTAGGTGCTGTTAATAATGCTGTCATGTAGAGAGGAATATATTATATTCTATATAATTCCAAATTGACATGGAAAATAATAATGTTGTTGTTGTTTTGCCAAATGATTTTAACACCTTGAATGACACATTTATGTGGCAAAAAATGATTAGATGGATGTGTTGACTGTTTTTTAAAGAGCCCAATTTTGTCGTGTTAAATCATCTGGCAACTGGGTTAGGAAACAATTGAATTTAGTTCTATATCTAGAAAGGAAAAGGCCTCTTGTACAGTATACAGGGGCGCCGAGCATGTCAGCCCCCCACGTATCACGGGGCGCCAGCTCGACACCCCTGTATAAATGACCCTGTAGAAGAAGCAGGGCCCATATCTAGAAGCATAGATCTGGCTGATTGACTTGTCTTGAGTTTTCAATAGAGTTGTGTTATCGGCTAATATTAAAATATTTGTGTAGCTCTATCATGTAGGTAAAGGTCATTTTCAGCGAGGATTTCGAGTTGAGAGTACAAGAACTCCCGTTGAAAGGTTTTATGCCTCGACCTATTAACATTCCATTTTGTCAGACAAGACCCCTAATTTTTCTTTGGATGGTAAATGTTCAACCCTCGTTAATTAAACATTGTAATAAGCATATTCTCTAAAGTGAAATGTTGTAAATGATTGAGTTGATTAATATTATCTTCCTAGAGAAATTGCATCTATATCCATTGATATGACCGGGGAAAGTAGCATTATGACCTTTGACTTGTGATTTATATGAATCCACTTGGATGATGGATTTATCAATTCAATCCTCAAGTGTGGTAAAAAAAAAACTTTCCTCCAACTTCATCATTTTGATCATTCTGATAAATGCTCAAAATGGAGTAATAGGCATCCCACTTAGTCTTGCCTCATATGGTGGAGACCCCATCCACAAATTTTACTTGAAATTTTAACTATATAAACCCTTGAATGCCAGTCTATTGAACTTAAACTGGGCTCATATCAAGCATCCTATACAGAGTAAGTTAATATATCAATCATCCCATATCTAAAGCTTCATTACATAGTTTGATGGATTGTGTTTAGCTTTCTCATAAAGATATATTGGGTATGCCGGCCTAATATTCTCACTGTATAAACAGTTTTAAGATAGTAAAAACCTGCAGCGTCAAATGGATAACTCTCGCATAGCCACTATAAGTTTGTGCTTGATTTCATTCACTTCATTGTTGTTCTCATATTAAGGTTCACGGTTTGTCCTTAACAAAATATTGTCGCATTAATTTCATTGTGATTGATATATTGACAGTAAACCGCGAGAATGGCCAAAACGGGGCTGCTAGTGTTTGCTATAATGCTACTGGTGATGAGCTCTTGTTTAACGAAAGCCAGGAAGCCTCCAACCATGGCTGAAAAGTATGAGCTTCAGCATGAGGAAGAGCAGCAGCAAATGGTAAAGGAGGAAACTTCTGGTTATTCTGAATCCACGCAAGGCGAAAATCACCATTCAATGGACATACCAGATTTCAACAGGCATCACTAATGACGTTAGAAAAAGGTTGGGATGATAAAACTCCAAGCATATGTATATATGTATGGATGTATGAATCTTCTGGTAATGAATTATGTATAATATCATGATATAATGTTTAAATAAAACAGTGACTTTGGTCGTTCAAACTTTATATTGGTATGGGCCTCAAAAATCGCTTCCAAATTAGTATATCTATATATGGCGCCATACTAATTAATGTATTACTTAGGATCTATTTATAGTGTCTAAATGGAAGAGTAACATTATTAATTATTAGTAAATATCATCATCGGTCTAAGTGACAACAAACATTAGGATTCATTGTGAATGTCCACTACTATCTAGACCAATAATCAATAGAATTATGGACAGTGCTACTTGGCTCGGGATTAAATCCTGGGTCAAACCAGGGGCGCCAATCCCGGGCCAAACCAGGGGACCTCCATATGCTTGTTTAGATGTGATCGCGATGCAATGTGTTGAATCCACTTACCTATCCAAGTTTAGCAACAATTATCTTGTGTATACCGTTACTTATGTTCAACATGCAATATTGGTTTCGCAGCAATCTTTCATTTGAACATTTTAATTCTATCAATTTAACCCGAAGTTTATTCTACGTGGACATTAATTTGGCTGGTTTTGGCTTTGTGGTCAAATTCGTTAATTTGACTAAGGAATACATGGAATTGACTTAATTGAAACAACGTTTTAAGTCCGATGACAATAATTCTAAAAAAAAAAAAAAAAAAATTAATTTAGGCGTCTAATGTAACCCGTTTTGAACCTTATGTGACCAAAACAATTTTTAACCCAACCTTTTATTCAAATTGTTGGCAACAAGGATTGTTATTCACTCATTTTTTATTATATTAGTTAATGGTAAAAAGTTATGTAACAATCTTTAGTGGGTGTTTGGTGGGGATTAAAATTAGATTTTTAGTAAATTGTGATACAAGTTTTGGAAACGTGTGATTGAAAAGCTGTGGAACACATGAAAGATGTGATTAATATTGATTGTTTGACTTTAATTTAGATTAAAATTTGATTTTAGTCCGAAACAAACAGGGTCTTAATAAACTTGATAAAATTTTATTGAATGAAATGGGGTTTTTAAAATATCTAGTCATCAGGTCGGAACAAAGTTGTTATGAGCTAAACATATCTGGAATATCTGAGCTCTCTAGATTTTCATGTCCCACTGGGACGGAAATGGCTCCCTATTGGTGAGGTTCTCTTACCGAACTGCCTCAATCACTTCAAGCTACAATATTCTTCCTTGGAATGCATGACTAAGAGGCGGTTCTTAATGATGACCAAAGGCTCATCTTTGATCGTAGGATGTCTTATCAAATGCTATGATTAGTACATGAGGGTGGTCTCGATGTAAGTAGGGACAGAAGTCGCCTCCAGTGCAATCATTAGTTCTCCCATTCTCTTATTATGAGGTTATCTTGTAATTTTGGTCTGAAGTGGTTTTTATCAACACTCATTGAGATTGTGTGATTACAATGTTGTGTTGCGAACTCGAGTAGTGGCTTCGCACCTTTGTAACTCTCCGAAGTGGATGTCAACTAATTCATGTCATGCAGCACATTCCATCCATCACATCATTTGTAATCATAGCACAACTTATGGCCCTTAATTTCATGTAGCCCTGCAGGCAGAAGTAATGTTGTGTGAGGAGGATGCACAACGGACAACTGTATCGAGTTTCTTGTTGATGTATCTTGTAGATGTGCAACAATTCTATCGAAAAAATAGAGTTGCTGATTCTGCAAATTGATTGGTTACTACAATTACGCGGGGCTACATGAAATTAAGGACTTCGAAGGCAATGAAAACATTTTCTCGTTTTTCGTCCTGAAAAGCTAATGAATGTTGTTTTAAATAAGGATTATGATGGTCTTTCATTTTATTTTTACCAGGAGATTGGATATCTGGACTATTGAAGAATATTTAGATCTTAGCGATAACACTAAAGTTGGCCCACTGATTTTCAATGAGGATTGAGGATTCCAATTTCAAGATTCCCATGGAGTGGTTCAATCCGCTCTTGTTTTTTCTTTAAAACCTCTATGTTCTCTCTCTTCGAGTCGTCTTCTTCATCTAAATATTAGGGTTATCTTTTTTTCTGAATTAAGAGCCTAATTTTCATAAACTAAAAACTGTATATATTCCATCGTTGTTGTATAAGACAAAATAAACTCGTTGCAACTATATATGTTGATTCAGTATTTTTCAGTAGATGTTGATTCAGTATTTTTCAGTAGATGTTGCAAATGTACAAAATTACATCAATGTTTACTAAACACTAACTAATAAAATCCAGAAACCTGTAGTGATGCAATTACACAAATTCACATCATTGTACCAACAACTTTACCTAATTAAATTCAAAACTTTTATATGATTAATGGTTTTGTTACTCAACTTCAAAAGTCCAATCTGCACAAACCACAACACAAACTCTATTTTGTCTTCATTGTGATTAGACTAGAGGCATATCCAAAACGAGTCTTGTGCTTCCAGAATTCGCCGAAGTCATATCCTCAAGTTGCAGTATGACACTAGGAATAAATAATTGTAACAGACATAATATTATTGGAAATCCTAAGATTAGAGTAGGTGCGTACTGTCAATAATGCTGTCTATTAGAGAAAGAATATATCTTCTATATATGTTCTAACTTGATCGTGAAAAACAAGTGCCTGTCGGATGATTCGTGTTTGGACTTGATTTATTATTTAACCAGATTTATAGTTTTCGTACGGTTTTCAGTAGGAAACAAATAGGACTGAGTAATGAGTTCTATATGTAGAAGCATAGATCCGAGCTGACTTGACGTGACCTCAGTTGTCAAGATGGTCGTATTATTAGCGAGTTTCCTATTTTTGTAAAGGAGTCTAGGTCGTGTAGTGAGGATTTCCAATTGAGTAAATGAAATCTTGACGAAAGATTTTGTATATGTACAGTTTTCTCGTTGCATTTGTTTAGAAAAAAACACTTTTTTTTTTCGTATTTGCATGTTTGATAAGTGTTTATAAACGTTTTAAATTATAAATAGTTAAAAAATGGTTGGTTCATAAGTAGTTAGTACATGTGGATCTCACTAGATGAAAATTTACCGAGTGCCAAACATAGGCTAAAACCTTGTTTTTTACTGTGATTCTTTGACTTTTGTTTTATATCAATCCACTTGAATGATGGATTTATCTGTTCAACCTAAAGTGTGGGAAAAAATTCCTCCATCTTCATCATTTTGAGCATTCTGATTAATGACATAATAGGGCATCCCACTTAGTCTTGCCTCATTTGGTGGAGACCCCATCAATAAATTTTATTAGAAATTGTAACTATATATAAACCCTTGAATGTCATTGTACTCAACTTAAACTTGGCTCTTGTCAAGCATCCTATATAGAGTAAGTAAACTATCAATATCTGAAGCTTCCTAATATATTTCGTTGATTTGTATATTCTTACTACTACTGGTTTTGAGTGTGAGAAATATGAGAAAACTTAGATTGGCAAGTGAATGTAACTCTCACATAGCTAGTGAACCACTATAGGGCCTGTTTGTCTCTCATTTTGGAAGAAGAAATAGAGTTTTGTATAGTATTTTTTGGAGAATGTGTGGTGGAAAAGTAAAGTAATTTTATTGGTTTGTGTATAGAATATTTTATTATGTGAATATGTGGTGAAAATTGTTTAGAAAATGGATGACTAACAGGGGCATAATTAATTAATAATCCTAACAATTCTTTCTCGTATTAAATTGATTGTGATTTATTTATGCATAACAGGAGACTGCAAAAATGGCGAAAATGAGGCTCCTAGTGTTTGTTTTAATGCTACTGGTTATGAGCTCTTGCGTAACAAAAGCCCAGAAGCCACCTCACTTGGCAAAACTCACTTCTTCATTCAAATTCATCCTCATTCTAGCTTTTCTTATATCGCCTCATACGATAGCGTGAGAACATAGAATGCATATATAATTGTCAAGTTCTTATTGATTTACGTATGAAAATAGAGAATTTAAACACGTAATTAAGAAAGGTCAATTTTCCATTTCGTTAAGTCTCCTTTTTCAAAAGATCTGAGTGGTCTTATTCATGTAATTATTCCATAAATAAAATTCAAAATGTCACTATAAAAATCCTGATGTAGCTAAAATAGTAATTTTAAGACAACAATAACCGAAACTTGTCGTACACTAAAATATTAAAACTGTAACAATAATTTATAGTTTCCATAGGTGGACTGCATCATTCTCTCGTTTGTGGAGAAATTAATTAATTTAGGTTGCTATATGGATTTAAGTTTTAGATATTGATCAAGAACTTGGACGATTGTGAATTTTATCTTTTAAATATTTTGTGAATTGGGTTTATTAGGATGTGGTTCTTATTCCTCTACGCTTACAAATAAAGTTGCTTGTACATTTGCTTTTATGCTATTAACTCGAAGTTGATTGTAGTCCTTCGTTTTGTTTCGCCGCAAGTTTTCGACGATTTATTTTAATGAGATATAACATTTGGATATAAAAATAGAACAAAATTTGGGGGCATCTTGTTATCTTGACATCCGCGGTGTAAGATGAGTTGGATCGGATGAAAACGGTTATGAAATTGTAACTTTCGATGAAAATTGGATTGGTACAAATCCATCAAAATAATATAGTACCCAAGTTTTGTCGATCCAAAATATTTTTATTCATTTTAATTTGTTTGGGAAAGAAACCAAAAATGACCGTGTGGCCTCAACTTGGAGACCATTGCGTAGAAATTAGAAAACCTCTCTGGACAATCTCTCGTTGTATACTGATTATGTCTAACTTTATTTAGCCATGGTTTGATTTTCATTATTTCCAAAATAACACAGAGTTTGTTTTTGGTAATTGCAGGTACATGAAGAAATTGATATTAAGAAGGAATGCTAGAATGAAAAAGAGATTGAAACTTGACTGTCCAATATGTTGAATAGACAAACCTGGTTTGTTAATGTCCCCTATGAACTTGTCACGAACTCACCTCTATTTGTCAAATTTGAAGCATCTAATGTCACGTGCATTGTAGCTCCCAAGTCTGTATACCAATTCTGATCAAAAGAAAATGACTGTTGGACAAATTGTTGTCAAACAACGTCACATCAATGATGTTAAATCGTTAGAATTTCGTAGTTGACATCGACCAATTGACTGAATTAACGTATTGACACCTCAATGAAACAATCCAATCATAAAACTATTTGGGGTTATTGGAAGCGGTCTAATTTAATTAGAGCTCATGGCTTATCCCGCTCGCTTCCTATCTGTGTTCTAAAAAGCTTGTCTAGACGGTGTCTAGACTCGAAACTCGAGCAAAATGCCTAGCTTCGCACCTAGACCTTTTTTTTTTCAATTCCTAAACGGTTGGATTTTTTCCTTCATTTATTTTGTCTTCCCTCGGTGCGATTTATTAGTTATTTATTTGAAAGTCTTTTATTTCACTTTAGATTTTAAAAAGAAAAAAAAATCATTTGACTTTAATTTCAAAATTTTTAAAATGATTTTATCCGCACAAAAGATAAAAATGACTTTATCTAAATAGCTAAATGAGATTTAAGCCATAGTGTTATCTACATTATGCAATTATAATCTTAAAACTCATCAATTTATTGCAAACTCTAAAAGTATGCTTGAAGTTTCTATAAATTTATTAAGTAGGATTTGTTTAGTTAAAATTGAAACTATGAAAATTATTCTAATTCTTGCATCTCAAAAACTTGAAAATTATATAATTGACTAACGATATGAATTATTAAGTAAAATATAGTATTTTATAATTTTAGATATTTGATATGTACTATGTTAATTATTAAATGATTTTAAAGTAATTAAAATTTTAAAATAATATTAAAAATAAGAAAAAAAAAAATTTACACCTAAGTCTCGCTTAAGCTCGCAATGTTTGAAATCTTACCTCTACGCCTAATCACGCTTTATGCTATTTAGAATATTGCTTTCTTAAGGCTAATATATGTTGGCACATGTGGAAAAAAAAAGTGTAATTACAAATCTTTAAGTATACAAATTCACATTTGACAAAATTAAAATAACATTTCAAAAATCAAGTGATAAATAACAATAAAATATTATATATATTTATAAGATATTATTATAATTTTAGGAAACCGTAGTGGTGGCAATTGGGTCGAGCGGCTCGTCGGCTCGAGTGCTCGGCTCGTACTATTCATACCCACGAGCCGCTCGGGCTCGTAAAAAAAGAGCCTGAACATGGCCGAGCAGGCTGTTCGTTGCACCAACGAGTCGCTCGTTGGACGAGTCCACGAGCCGCTCAGCTCGTGGCTCGTGTAATAATTAAAAAAAAATTAAAGTTCAGTGATCGTTCACGAAACAGTCAGTTCAGTGACCGAGATTTTTTATTTATTTTTTATTTTTATTTTTTTTCAATTTCACATACATTTTCCTCTATAAATACCCACCATAATCAAACATTTTTTCCTACCAATATCAATCTCTCATTATTTACTATACAATACTCTCTACAATTTATATTTTCCATAATTCCATTTATCAATTATCAACAATATCATTCTCATTCATTTTCATTCACTTCTCAATTCTACATTTCTAAATTCAATTTCTATTATTCATAACAAATGGATTCTCGATCATTTGTTCAAAACTTGTTCGGTATGGAGAACGAAACACAAACACCTGCCCAAAATCAATTTGGGAATGAATTTTCCGATCTCATAATTACCAATCNTACTACAGAATCTTCATTCACTTCTCAATTCTACATTTCTAAATTCAATTTCTATTATTCATAACAAATAAATGCTCGATCATTTGTTCAAAACTTGTTCGGTATGGAGAACGAAACACAAACACCTGCCCAAAATCAATTTGGGAATGAATTTTCCGATCTCATAATTACCAATCCTCGGAAATATTGAAGATTTCGACGTTCGTGATAGTCATCTAATTGATTTGGATGACATTGATTTGCAGCTAGTATTCCAATTGATTTGGAACAAGATGAAGTTTCGACATTAAATTTTCTCGATGCAACCGGTAAGAGAAAGGGGAAGAGGTTGACAAAATGTTAGGATCATTTCAAATTGGTTCCCACTGATCGTGTGGTCGATGGAATTCAAGAAAC
>CAIGRS010072109.1:0-14777 GCA_903798395.1 Fraxinus floribunda | reverse complement strand
CGTACAAAACATATAATCAAATGCAAACAATGTAATATCTTAAACAGAAATTAAAATCTAATATAACGAGATAGGAATAACAAAAGAAGCTGACAATTTATGTGACTTTTGTATCTATAATTTCGAAGAGAGAGCTGCTATTTCTAAGGTTACAAATAACTATAAATTGAAAGAATATTGCGAAAATGGAAAAAAAGGGTCACTGGAAATCTCTTGGTACAATTCTAACGAATGTATGATTTTTTTAGATTTGACTTTTGGTTTAATTACCTGGAGACAGCAGGAACAAGAGTAAGATGAGGGAAACTAGAAGAGAAATCTTAATCCTTAAACTCATGGCAGCGGCCATTGCATATATTCTTATTATATAAGCTGCCAGAACCATTGAGTTTAAGATTACAAGGGGGAAGAGAGGGAAGTGGGTTCTTTTTATAGCCAGAAGTAGCATATAGTGCCATGAGAACTGTATATACAGTCGTCATTGTGTAACCCACCACCATTATAATGGCAATTTTACTTTAGGTGGAGTTCGGTTTATTTGGGGATATGACTCCTTCCTTTGTATTCATTGAATCCTTTTATCCCTTCTTCCTATCTCGAATAGTAACATGATTTCACGTTTCAATTGAACACTTACAATTTTTGAGAAGATTTTCTTTTTACCAAACATACGCAAATTCAACCATAAATATTATGAATTTTGAACACAGGTTGAACCGATGATTAAAAAAAAAAGTTAAAATAAATAAATTAAAACATTAATTAGGAATTGAACTAGACAATTCAATGGTTATTTTTCACTGTTTTTAAATTGCCAGTATTTGACCTATAATTAAACCAGTTTCCAATTTTTTCGAGTCTAATCAACTGGTCAATACGTTTTGACAAAGTTGATATTAAGAACGTGACATCCTTTTTGAGCAATCACTTTGTCCCTCCACTCAGTAGCTATATACAAAGATGATAAGATGCATCACATGTGAACCACAATAAGGAAGTCAAATGAATGCACTATGTGTGTATATATGTTAAATCAGGATAGAACCAAACAGTATAATGCATGTGGACACCTTTATCAAAATCTTGCATGGCTTAAAAATTGCCATTTTCAGCTTGGCTTTTAGCTTATTCTTAACTTTTTATAAGTCAATCTGTATATTCTCCTTTTGTTTCATGGTATCAATGACTATGAAGAGTGTCCAAAATTCCTTGTTGGAATTTAAGTGCTTCTACTGCTGTTTGAGATGATGCAAAATGTGAGTATGAGCATGCAATGCACAACTAGAGTTAAAGTTTGAGCGGCTTTTGTTGAATTGCATTGTTTAAAAGTTTAAGCTGTTAGAAAAGATATACATGATACATATATTTAAATTTACTCTATAATACACCTCCTCGTGTGAAGGTTTTTATAAATAGATATGGCCATTGGTGGAGCTAGGAAATGTGGGGGCAAAATCTTTGTGTTATGTGTGTATAAAAAACTCCTCCAACCCCTTTGCCTCAGTAGATGATAGCGAAATTTGAACTCGTGACTTCCTTTTAACTCACTTAAAAGTTTTAACTTATTAGAGATGAAACTTCTATTAGAAATTGGTATTCAACAAGCTCATTGCGTGGAAGCGGTATTCAATTTTTCATCACGCAGGCATAATGCACAATTTTCATAAATGGGTGAAGACTAAACTTGAATTCAAGACATTTGTGTGTCCTACTATAACGTTGAACCATCTTATATAAAAGCCCAAGTTTTAGAGAAGATATACATGTATTTAATTAAACTTAACTTTCAACGAACATATTGTATGTGTGAGAAAAATAAATCACGAATCCAATTTTGTTTAGTTTTCAAGCATAAATGAATTTTAACTCTCATTAATAAATTTAAGCATTTAGAAATGACGAAAAAAAAAAATTTGAAATTTTCATAAATCGATGGTGACACACATATCGCAACATAGAATTTTAAAATATCTATTTATTCAAATTGACTTGTGTTGTACCCAAAAACACAAGTATATGCTGCCTCTGATCCTCTCATTTTTGCTTTCGTCACTTCAATTTTGGAGACATATTTGCAAGTGGCCTACCAATTCTCAGCTATTTTCGAGGGTTGAAATTAATTTGGAGAGCCATTCCTAGTGGGAGCACTATCAAAAGGTACACAACTCAAATACACTCAATTATATTTTACTAATTAATTCTATTTATCAGAAAACGAAAATGAACTCGATTCAGTACAGAAAAATAAATTCAAGCTGATTAAGATGTGCATATTAATTTCTAGTAATCTTTATGTTTTACGTCAGTTACACAAACTTGATGTCAAGTGTGATTTCTTATGTATGATTATGCCTAAGGGCATATTGGCTGAATTAAATTCTTCTTTTTAATCAACCAAAATACTTCTTTGTATTCAGAGAAACTTCACCAAATCGGTGTACAAATTTTACACGAAAAAGAAAGTTTCCGGCACAGCAAAGAGAAAAAAAACCATAAAAATTACAGTTTATACCACATGGAAGCCAAAAAATACGTGGCAAATTTTCCAAATACAACTGCCTCTTGACAATGGATTCTTCAATCCAGTTCCCAGGCTCCCAGCTCTTTCATAGCTATTTACGACATCCTAACATCGGATTCTCCAAATACTAAATCAAAATAGATTATGCATTCAAAAAAGATTGGGGAGAGAGAAAAATTGTACTCTGAAGAGATGAAAGAGCTAGAAGTATTAGTGATGCAAATGAAATTTCTTAACTAGAAATTTTATGAGACTGCCCTGAAATGAGCAGGCCTGATCTCCCACAGGGGATCAATTTTACTGAAATGAGAACATGTTGAAAGAAATAAACTAGATTTTATGCAAGTACCCAACAGTGACAACGGAAGCAAGACTTAAAGTGTTGCGGAACCAACCCTTGTTCTTTGTACTCAAAATGATGTACGATATAAAGAAAATTAAGAAACAGGAGGAAATGGTGGTGGGATTGCTGGCTTAAAGTGTTGCGGAACCAAAACTCGCCAACTGTACAGTTCAGCACCTTAAAATACTAGGAAAGCACGGTAGCACGAGAATAGCATGGGGTGTATCTTGTTAATAACACCGTGACAGACCACCAAATAATCACATGGTCTTGTTTGTCCATTCCATATCAGAACTGTTCGCTCTTGAACCCAATCTCCAAAATTCAACTAGCAGTTTGACTTATCAAGGTAGTTCTTCAGGATGATCCTGGAAGGAAGCCCCAACCACATGACGTTGGCGCATGAGTTAGTGACAACACAAACGAAAATGTTAATGACCCAACACGTTGAAAGCAACCCCGATCCGGACTCAACAAGACCACGCACATGCAGGTAAAAGAATATGTACTGGACTTGATGATGCAGCCTTAAAAAGAAATGGCACGACTAATGGCCAACTTGGCCCATTCAGCAGATTCCTTGATCAAATGGTCATCTGAAGACAAGCACTCATTTAAAAACTCTTTGCTTGACAGAGATTGCTGAATCAAGGAACCTACATAACTTCCCAGAGTATCTGCCAGATCGCCCAGGACACCAATGGCAGTTTTCATCACAACATCATCCCTAAGATAGAACAGAAGAAACCTTCAGATAAAAATAAACAGAAGAAATTGAAACCAAGAACCAGAATTGCAATAAAGTATACTCACATATCTTTCTCCATGTACATTCTATCCAGGAATTGCAGGATGTGCGGTGCATGTGGGATCAGAAGCTGGGTTTTAGGAGAGTTCTTGAAGCCCTGCAATATACCAGAATATGCCTCCAAGATTCCATTTCTTAGAAGGTTAGTATATTCTATCATCTCATCATCAGCATCTGATGTGTGGGCAGACAACTCTGCAGCACTCTGGAGCATGGGCATGGCATACATCAGATACTTCTCAAAATTCTCTCCGATTGCCAGTGTTATGTCACCAAAGCATGAAAAGATTGGGGGCTTCACAGATCGGTGCAGCTGGTTGCTTGACAAGTCTTTAAGAAGCTGAGTCATTATCCCATCGCAGTAAGGAAGAATCTTATCCTCCAACGCCCTGCAAATATCCCCTACAACACCAACCGTAACAGCACAAACTTGGTACTCCTCAAAGTTCTGAAGACCCATCTCTAAGTACTTGTAAAATTCTGGCATGTACTTTGTAAAGTCAGGGCCTGTTGTGTAGGCAAGTGCACCAATGGAAAGCATTGCTTCCTCGTGGACAGTGGCATTTCTACTAGCAAAAACCCGGAGAAAAAGATTCATAATCTGATCTGCATACTGCAAGAAGGCATGCTTAGTGCCATCAGATGCCCCTAGTTTCTGAATAATGACCTGCAAGCACCCGCAAAGAAGGCCTTGCAATTCATTTTGCTTCTCTTTCTCATCCGATGAAAGCTTCTGCGACTCAAGAGACTTATGAAGCTCTGTAATGATAACTTGAACCAGTTCCAGTATTAAGTGAGTTGTTTCACTGGTTGAGCACCTAACTACTTCATTCAGTGTCTCATATGCAGCAGTTCTAAGTCGTGACTCCCCAGCATCTTCCCTGTGAGTGGCATTAAGTAGAGACTGGACAATTGCTTGGAAATAAGGCGTTAAAGGGGATGATGAATCCACATCCTCGTAACCTTGGGCTAGAAAATAGAGGGCACCACACACTTTTTCAGCAACATTTGGAGCATCTTGCATGCTTTGAAGTGTTGGCAGTTTGCAGGAGTAATAATGGGCGTCTCCACCGTTGAACCATGAAGAAATTCAAATATCCTTCCCAGCGTCCATGCCGTTGTATCCTTCACATGGCTGCTTGGGTCGTTTGTTAAAGTGGTAAGCATGAAATTTAGAGCAACATTGACAATAGGCATTAATTTGTCTGGTGAGGGACCTTCCAATATGGAACCGAATGCATAAGTAGCAGCCTCTCTCTGCCTCCAATCAGATTTTATTATATTCTCTTCAATAAATGGCATGACAAGTGGCACAATATCATCCCCTACAGTGCGGGCAACCAAACCAAGGCAAGTACCACCAGCCATCGCGAGATTCCAAGCACTCTCATCCTGATCCTGATCCTCTTCTTGCTTAAGAAGCGTCTCAAGGAGCATAGGAACAAGTGCAGGGATAGCCTGCTTGATAAAATAATAGCACGGAACTTCAGAATCTGCAGTAAAATCGCTTCCATACTCATCCAGAATATCAATCTCCTCATCACAGATAGAGCTCCAAAACTCAATGGCTTGAAGAGCAACTGGCTCCACATCTTCTCTGACAGCCTTGGATGTAACGTTGAAAATGTCTTGGATGTACAAAGCTAATTTCTCATAGTATATAGACCCAATAGAAACCAAACATTCAAAAGCAGCCTGACGAATTTTCATCTCAGGAGAGAGAGTGGCCTCACAGACAACTCTCATTATGTAATTTCGCTCCATATCATTGGAAAAGTTTGCCTGAGCAAAGCCAAGAGCATTATACAAAGCTTGGGTAGCAGCAAGTCTAACCTCATTGTTACCTTCATTAGCTTGCATACCCTGGACAACAGCTGTAAGTATCTTATTTACTTGATCTTGATCAACGACCTCCGGAGCAACTTCTTCACACATATACCCTAGAGTTTCAAGGGTAGCTTGCTTTACATGAGGTGGGACCTGATTAGTATTTGATAAGAGGGATCCTATCAGCTCAGGCCACTGTTTATGGGGTAGCTCGATGCCTGCAACCTTTGCAATGACTTGTGAAGCAGTTGACCGAGCATCAGGCACAGGAGAGGAGAGTGTCTGTAACAAGCACGCCTTGATTTGGTTCTTCAGGGCCACATCTAACGACAACCATCTTTGTACAAGCTCATATTTTTTATGTTGCTCTTTGGCATCCAAAGCATTTTTAAGAATCAAACCTGATAGTTTACGACTTTCAACTGGCTTCTCCTCACTAGCAAGCTCCCCAGAAAGAGATAATAGGAAACCAGGAAGGTTTTGCTCCTGAAACTGGTTTAAAGTTTCTTCAGCATGTTTCCGCACTGTTGAATCAACTGCTTGTGCACTTAGAAGAACCTGGGTGACTTCCATAGCAATATTTTCCCTGCCAATGTCACATGGATGGACAAATTTACCATAACAAACAGGAAATGAAAACTAAATAAAAATCTTGAGTAACCTATGGACTTTAAAGAAATAATAATTTCAATCTGGACAAGAAGAACAGCATAGAAATAGATAAAAATCGTAGGCAGTATACCATGTAAAATTAAGAGTGAGTATTCCGATCATTACTTTACATAGCCTTGTTATTGTGCCACATGAGCACTGGCCACTGGTTGCCATTCAGGGTAATGAATAAAGGGATAGAGTAGAATTATACAATATAATGCATTCATGGAAACCGTGCTTATATGTATGTATATGATATAAATTCAGAAATTCTCAAAGTAGTAGAATTATTATATAAATCCAGAAATTCTCAAAGTAGTATAATTTACGAAGAACCAAATAGTAAAATAAGTGTTGAAAACATTTTTGCCTATTTACAGCCTGTTGAATAAGAAACAGATATACCACATTAATATTTCCCAGCCTTCTACGGTTCACTGCACGACAAAACAAAGTAGAAGCACAGATCTGTCTTCCCAGAAATACGTAGACGGTTAACCATCTAACATTTTTGGTTAGTTGCTGACATTTAAATTGAAAATAATGCACAGATTCCCCACAATAATAGATAAATGGCGATGATAACTTCCATAACACTGACAAAATAGAATGTTGGTAATCTTCAAGACAGATGGTGACAAGATTATTAAATAAAACAAAATGAGAACACTCAAAATACAATCTTCTAAAGCATCAGTAAATTTACAACTTCAATAAACCAAACTGAACGTCAAGTATATTTATTATACTATTCAAATGTGAAAGCAACAAAGTAGTCCAATTAGAAAAGTATTCTGCAGCATATCAGTTAACAATATATTAAAGCAAATTAAAAGAATCAGTTAAAACCCCGATAACTTCAGCAAGCAAAACAATCATCAATCAAAAAAAATACTAAAACCAACCAGAACCAAAATAAAAAATCATATCTTCTCATTCTACATCGCAAAATTCATAAAATGCAATACACACAAAACCACATTTCCAAAGAATGCATCACTCTCGTAATAAAATCATTTATCATGAAATCAGATCTATTTAATACAAAAAATAAAATAAAATCAAACAATCCACCAGTTCTCACTAATAAAACAAAAAATTAATCAATCACAAAAATATAAAGAAAATGATTTAACATAAAAAAAAGGAGGGATTCAGACAAAATTACCTCAAATTTCACTCTCGAATCGAGATGAAAAGTCGCGGCCCCTCCGAAAACCCCGAGAGAGAGTACAAGCATGTAAAGCTGGACTGGGTTTGAATTAATTATGCATATAATAATAATAAAGTAAATTCAATTTTGCACTATTTAATTTTTAGTTTTTGGGGAATTATTGGGAGTTGCCCTAAACCAGGTTGTTTCCTGATCATGTATGTGCAGTGGAGCCCACCTCAACCTGCTTAAACTTCACTTCTTTTTGTCCATTTTTTTCATACGTCATTCTTCAACTCCCATTTTTTTTTTCTTTTAAATTTTTACATTACATTTTTATTCAAGTAAATTATCCTGCCTGCGTGTTTAACTTTGATTATATACTTGCCAAGAAAAGTAGCTAAAACGACTGCTTAACATCATTTTATCGAGTCAATAACTTATGGATTGTTTTTCTCTTTCCGTGAAAAGTTAAAAGTTTATATCATTTACGTTCTCTTTTTAGTTTTTCTGTCATCTTTTAATGATTTGATTATTATGATTAATTGGTATGATTTGCTCTAACGCTCCTTTTATTTTCGCTTTATTCTTTATATACAATCACATTCCATTAAAAGGTTGACAATTACCTTAAAAACCTTGTAGTTTGAGTCTTGAAACAGCCCATTTGTTCGAGTTGTAAAAAGAAGAGGTTGTTTGGTAGTTGAACTGAACACAATAACAAACAAACATCTCACATGTCTCTCTTTCTTTCTTTTTTTTCTTTTTTTTTTTTTTTTGACGACTAAAACATACTAAACATGCTAGATATGACCGGTTAGAAACTTTTAGGGCACAATGAATTATTGAGAGTTCGTTTGATCTACATTATTATCTCATTAAAATGAAAAATATGACAGTTATCAATCACATCAACATTTAAATTCAAATTTTCTATCTCTTGTGTGGGCCCAATAACGACTATATTTTTCATTCTCATTCTACAATAATCTGACTCAAACAGGGGCTAAATATGAATACATCGAAAAGCTTTTCAGATTCAACCTCGAGTAAAATAACATCCATCCAGATGATGTCTTGATGATTAAATAATGGACAGGTAAGACTCGAAAATTCTTGCTAAAGGGTTAGGTTTTCAAGGCATAATATGAAAATTTCCTATTTGGAAGATCTTTTTCTGCATATGGATTCTTCATGGCGCGCGGATCCTGTATTAATATATTCAGTAAAGTGAAATTGTGGAAATGCCTCGGGACTCATTTTTCGGCATGGCATCATGATAGATGATATTGTGCAAAAGGAAACATTTCACTCTCAATGTGAAGCAATGTCCACTTGTCGCTGCAAGTTTTCACTGTGAAGAAAACTCTCGTTCCTCTCAATCTCAGAAATAATTATCTGTAAAAAATCATTTATATACGTAGGATATTAGAGTAAGCCTCACATAAATATAGATGCTCCAATACGAATTTGAACCTAGAGTACACCTAAAAGAAGTGGATGATTAGACTTCACACAAAATTCATAGAATAAATTCAAACAAAATCGTATCTCTAATTAACGTAAAATAAGTTTGAGTAATTCGAGCATTTCAAGAGTTCTTATAGATAAGTATTCCTTGATGCAAAGAGTGTTAAACATCGAATATTTCAAGTTACAAGATACAAAATTAGAGCTCATGATGGATCGTGATTGACTTTTCAGATACACATTTCGTTTTTGTATCCCGGGTTAAGAGATTTAGAACACTAAATAATACACAGGATAAAGAAACAAAATTTTCCTTGAGGCCAAATCTCTGATGTTTCATATGCATGTCGTAATGAAACAGAAGCTATAGTTGTACTTGCTGCAGCATTGATCCTACCATCTGCAGACTGCACGAATGCTGGATCTTATGATGAGATTTTTTCAAATTCGCTTTCGCCACTGAAATGCTGGGAAGTGAATTAGTCACACGATTTGCTGCATCAAAGTTCATCATGGAAGCCATCGTCTTCAGCACCATATCTTCCGTTATCATGCACTGTGTTGTAGAACATATGGTCATGATTAAGCATCTCATCGAGCGTCAACTTGCCATCATGGTTATCATCGGCCTAAATCAAGAAACGGGTTATATAATTAGAATATACATTTCAGATTCATGATAAAAGAACTTTTAAGCTCTGACAGTATTGATGTCTGTGAAAAAGCTAAAATCTTGTTCAATATACTTAAGAGCAGTGCATAACAACAAATGTGCACTTGAATGGAATAATTTACCTCGTGCATTAGATAGCTCGAGTAATATTTGGCATAGCTCAGTTCACCAGGATTCAGGTACTGAATCATAGGTTTCAATTCTTCCACTCTTAGAAATCTGTCAAAACATATATTGACACAATCAGAACACGTTTTCATCTCTAATCTAGACGGTTAATGCCGAATTCTGGAAAATAAAACTAGCTTAGAGATTAACTACAGTACTTATCCTTATCAATGTCAAGTTTGTTGAATAACCCTTCAGGTGAATGATATTCTTCCCATCCCATTTCAAATTCGACATAAGTCTTGTATGAATCATAAGCCCCTGCCTCGAACTCTTCCAAGCTAAGTTTCTGATCGTTATCGTAATCCATCTGCCTGTAATGAATATAATTAGCAGAAATCACATGTAAATAAAAGTTAAGTAGGCACAAAAAGATTAACCTTATCTTGTCTCTTAACAACCATCTTTGTATCTGTTCATTTCGACTGTCCTCTGGATGCAAGAAACTGCAAAAGAACACAGTTTTAATGATTCCAACTACAGTGGAAGCACGAAATATGTGCAAAAAATCAAGTAGAGGTGAATATTACTCTTGAAACTCGTAAATGTTGAGAGTTCCATTCCTATCAGCATCGGCACTTCTGAACTGTTCCATCCACCATCCTGCTTCCCCATGTTTCATGTCATTCCTCTCTGTTTCACAATTACAGAATTAGAACCCATTTGGCTGGGAAGAAATGGAAAAATGAAGATTAAAATAATAATAATAATTGATTGTGACTTGAGAATACAATCTTTTTCCACTCTCCATCAATTGCACAAAGCCAAATGATGCAATTATTGATAGTAAGTGAACAGTGGATTCGTCAAGGTGGCATCATAGTAGGTAGAGATCATCAATTCAACTACCACTGTCATCCATTTATAAAAATTGTGCACGTGTTAGGCCTTAATCTTGCTGCAAATGAGGGGTCGTTTGAAGATTCAATTTTTAAACATCTAACAGCTTGAGTTTAAGCTCAAACATTTAAATGGGGTTGTCCAACTATCACCTATATCTTCTTTAGAGAATTGAGGTAAGTACTCGGAGAATGAAATAGCTCCATCTCCATCCTCATCGTGAGATTCCAACTCCCTTTTCGTTGTATGGTGAATTAGATCAAACGACTGGCATACAATCCAAGCTTCAAGCTCCTTAGCATCGACAAAACCATCTTTAGGTTCCCTATCCAAAAGTGGAAACAAAACCATCAACCTCAGGTTTATATTCAACCTCCCATCATCATAAAAATATTTTTTATCCTTCTCTAATCCTTTTCTTTTTCCCTTCTTTTCTCCTCCCATTCTTCCCATTTCTGCAACAAGAGGGTCAAAAACTGGGATAGGAGTTTTCATTCCCAAACGTCGATTTAGGCCGCCGCATGGGCCATAATCTTTTCTAGTAGATTTTATATTTTCAGAAAAGAAAATTAATAGGATGAAGGCAGTGGTCAAAATGGTGCTAACTACCACTACCTTCGACATTTTCCGGTCTAATAATGAATGGAAAAGATTAGGTTGTTTATGTCTCGTTTCATGTTTTCTGCCTGTTGTATGAATGATATGTTTCCTGTTTTTACTATTATTGGCATGGAAGAATAATGACCGTTATTTGACAGTTAAATCCTTGAATTGAGAATCTTCGTTAATTAATGGCTTCTCATTATTTTGGGCAAAGTTACAAGTATTTCTGAGTTGTTTGGTGCATAAATGAACTTAGAACGCTCAAAAAAATAAAAAATCATTAAATGGAATGATTCACGATGGATTGAAAGTTCCAACGACCAAGAAGAGCATTCTTGGCTAAGCTTAAAAAGTTTACTTATAAGTTAATAATTTCTTCATCGGCAAAATTTAAAATTAAGTTATTTTTAATGCCAACAAAAAAAAAAGTAGAAAAAGTCAATTATTCAAATATATTTGAAGGTAAAAGATTAATTTCAAGATGAACCATTTAGAATGATGAAAATTGGCCTTTTCTAATTCTCAATATATTTTTTAGCTTCTCGTGGATTTACTTTTAGATATCATTATTTTCAAAAAAAATTTAATTTATTTTTAGGATATTGGTTGGAATTTCATCGCTGAAAATTAATTTTTATTTTTATTCCACTTTTGACTCTCAGCAAATATTGTTTCCTTTTCTTTATATTTTTATAATTTATTTTTTATTTTTACATACCCTACCAAACATGCAAGAATATTATACACGATACACCATTGTAAAGCATAACATGATAACGGTAAAGAACACAACATCTCCGTCATGGGTAGAAAAACATGATATCTAAACTGTTAACGTCACGTGATCATCCATAGTATTATGGATACGATGAAAGAATATAACTTTTTCCAATCACTTGTACTAGCTAGTTGCATTAGGGCTAGCTCAACTCACAAAAGACAACATAATCTATCAATCATATGTAGAAAATGTGAAATCTAAACGGTTAATGTAATGTGTAAATCATTTGTCATATTATCGTATATACGTAGTAAGGAATAAAAACAGAGAATTAATCATCAGTTGCTTGTACTAGCTTGTTGCATCCAAGGCCAGCTCAACTCACAAAGATCGCATGGAGAGTCACCATCATTATCCTTTATCTTTGTGTCAGCATTGTTCTTCACTAGTAACTCAGCAATGGCATCTCTCTCACAAACAACAGCATAAGTGCATAACGCAACGGTGTTTGACCTTCATCGTCCTACCAACAGTAACAGAAGTGAGAAAATTTCACAAAGAAGGTTTGGAACTGAGAATGCATAATTCCTATTTTTTCTGCCTATAATCAAAATATCTGAGCTAAAATATTCATTTTTTGACAGCATAAGAATAAGTGAATGGTAAGAGGGAGACGTGGAGAACCAAAGGGATATCGTCAGGAAGGATGAAAAAGACCACAGATGTAGCTAAATGCAACTCCACAATTACATACAAAAAGTATCCATTCTGCGACAATTCAATGACACTACATACTTGAAAGTAAGCTACTTGCCATCACCCCAATAATCAGTAGTTTTCATAAAATGTAAGTGTAACAAGATTAGCAATATGAGGACGCAGCTAAATTTTAAGCACCAAAAAAATTAAATAATAAAAAAAATGAAGCTTAATCAATTGCTTCAAGAAACAAATACTTGTGCACTGTCCACTAGAATTATTTTTACTTTCTTCATTTCCATCAAAAAAATAGTAAAACCCATAAATAGCAAAATAAAAGAATCAGCTTTAATTTTTCTATTTATGTATTGGAGGGAAAGAGCACGGAATTAATGCAATTGCGATTTTATTAATTAAAACTAGCTCTCCAAGTCGCAAATAACATGATAAATTAGTAAGTAGGAAACATTAGTGTTTTCCTCCTCATTTATACTCAGTAAAAGATTTAGCAGGAGCCAGACAAGAAATGTTGCTATCTACCTTTGTATTGACATCAGCGTTCTTGTTCAAGAGCATCTCTATAATATTTATATGGCCTCGATCCACAGCCCAATGCAAAGGAGTACGACCCTCACTATCTGCATCATTTTGTGTAAACATATTTCAGGTCAGAAAACATAATCTGTTTCACATGCGGAAATCTGTATCTTTGTTAAAGCATAATAGTTCTTCTTTGCAGGCTTGAAATGGAATGAAGGCATTTTTAACACAAAGAACATATTAGCTCCTAACGTACTTGAGAATAAATTTAGGAGTATTCCTCTTTCCCTTTCTATGTGCAACAAATTTTAAGAACTTTATTGCTTGAAGGTCGTCTTTATATATTTTGTTCCTCCTTCCAAGAGAATTAACCAGTTTTAAGAGTTTATTCAGAGACTCCGAAATTCCTAGGACTTTCATTAGCAACATCATGTCTTCATCTTAGCGCTAGTCACATCAAAACAACATAGAAGAGCATTTTATAAATTTGAGGTCAACCAACCTTTCAGATCAGCTGGAACACCACCTTCAATGCTCTTAAGCAACTTCTCTGCATCACCTTCTCGTGCAAAGGCATGTATGCCATCCAATTTTCTGCAATGGAGAGGGGGAGATATTTCAAGTGAAATTCTCCTTTTTAAAGCATTAAATTGCGAGAAAAGAACTGGATGCTACTACACAAACAGGTGCACTTTAATACAATCAAACAGTATATTGGATAAGTACTTTTCAGACCTGAAAAGGTAAGCCAAACCACTGCAAACACCAATTCAATCCAAGCCAAGCATATATAATATAGACCTCATAACAGCAATTCACATGTAAACAAGAACTGTAGAAATTGATTTGAAAGGCATGTATGTAATGCTTGCAGGAGAAACTACACAACTTTCAGTCTTAGCGTGCCTTGCTCACTTAGTGGCAGTTATGCTTGGGAAAAAAAATACAGAACATTCATGGTGATATAAGCAGCTTCCAAGTAAAAGCTGAATCAGCGAGGAAATTTTGGATGAAGAGCCATTTATGTACTAAATGATATATAAAAGAACTCTACTCTCTCCTTTCCTCCCTCCCTCCCTCCCTCCCTTCCCCCTCTGGGGACCTACTGGCATCAAAAGTGATATAACAAAAATCTATATTTGTTTTCCCCTTTATGTGAGCTGGAAATTTCTTAGGTAAAAGCAACGAAAAATTGAATTCTGGCATCACATTCACATAGGGATGGTAAAGACAGAGTCCAAGATGCTTATAGACAACTATGTATTAAAGACAGATGAGACATGCTTTAATGAAACACAAACCAAAAAAATGAAGGATAGATGTGAGAGTCTGAGAGTGGATAGATGAGAATGAATTACTCCATAAAGAAAATATTTTTATTATCAAAGAAAATATGATTACGTGATCAAAAGTAAGAAAATATTTTTCGTGAAAAAAATTATTAATCAAACGACATAAAAGTAAGAAATTGGGTGGAAAAAATACATTATTCATAAAAAATATTGACAAACAAACTCACCCTAAGGGTCCGTTTGATTGCGAATGTGGAATTTGAGTGGAAAGAAAATGAATTATAGGGAATTGAATTACCTAAAATTTGTTTTACTAGGAATTGTAATTAATTGTGTTTTATTTGTATAATTTTTCACCTAGAAAATGTTGAAAATTTGGTGTTCGTTTGACTTTGTTTCTTATGGAAATTGTCTATTAAAATGATAATTTTTTTTTATCATTGGATCTAGAATTTGTTCCTATTG
>CAIGRS010072024.1:0-11919 GCA_903798395.1 Fraxinus floribunda | reverse complement strand
CCAAGGAATAAAATGTAAGGTTTGTTACAAATTATGGCAAACGTGAATTACGTTTAAAACTGTAAACTGTTTTGACGTCAAACTGAAATGCATTTAAAAATATGAAATTCTCATGAGCTACAAGTCTTCCTACATCTAATTAGTTTCAAGGGACAAATACCATGTTGAATAATTATAAAATTATAAATTGACTAAGTTTGAGCTAATCCTCTCAACAAAAATAATTTTTTAAGATGAGACATCAAATTTTAATATGGTACTGGTCCTGTTTCAATAATCATGATCGACCAAACCACATACTCCACGCCACCAATGCCACCTTCACCACCTCCAATGGTTCCCTTTCTTATAGCCATATGGCCTCTTCTTTCGGGAAAAAGTTAGTCAGACAGGGTTGGGGACAGGAGGGGGGTAATTTTTATTTTTAAACTGTTAAATCAGTGAATGACACGTGTCCTACCTGTTTTTAAATATGTCACCGACTCTGTTTTTGTAGCAAAACTCCTTCTCTCAGCTCAAGTCTATATTCTCCACCTAATTATTCGTCTTTTTATCTCCATTAATATCACTTTTCAAGTTTCGAGAAGGTACCTTCAATTTCATACCATCCTTGTTGGATATGATCTTCTCGGCTGTGTTGATGGATCACGTCCATATCATCCAGCTACTGTCAAATGTGATGGAGAAAGAATTCTCAACCTTGGTTTTGATCATCAAGATCAACTTCTATCGAATGCAATTGTTAATAACCTATCCTCTACTATAATCTCGTTCATAGCCCATCCTTAGTTATTAATAAAAAATATTAAGAAATTAAGCCACCGTATTATATTTGGGATCAGCTACATGATTTCTTATTCAGCAATGCTACACGTACATGCTGTACACTGCCAGAACACTCTCATCATAGGTGGGTGGGGAGGTTTTTTGCCAATATTCTAATCATGTGGGGGCCACCCCAATACTTACACATTTGAATTTCTGTATAGCTTATAGCCTGTACTTGAAGCTTTTTTGTTTCTTATTTTCCACTCCATTCAATTTCCTAATAAGCTCATGTTTGGTAATCATTCTTTCAAAATTCTTTTTGTCTCATTGGTTTTTGCCCACTCCTTCGTTTATCAATATATTCTAATAAAATTGCAACACTCGGATCTACCTAAAACATGTTATGAGCACTTAATGAGAAATTAGATGCTTCCCTGAAGATTTCTGTGAACCTCACCACCATCGGATCTCAACGTGGCTGCAAACCCTTTGTCCATAAAAAAATCCACACCTAAGGACACAGTAAAATAATTGAAATTTTTTACCATAGGCATTTCTGTTTTGAGTTTAGAGAAAGATAGAATATTTCTATGACATAAGAAAAAAATGATATTGTTTCAAGTCGAACCTTGGCTTACTAATGACCACTCGAGAAAAATTGTTTTTAAACACATTTTCGAATAATAAAACCAAATTTGGGATTTTCGAGCAAAATATTATTCACACAAAGATGAATAAAAGCTTAAAAGTTCTGATAATGAGATAAACCAGCTGACTTGAATTCATCTTTGTTCCAGTTCTACTTGTTAAATTCAGGCTCTCTAAACTAATCAAGTCGTTCAAATTCAGCAACAAAACTAGTTCACATCTACATCCATTGAGTTCACAAGTATAGATTGCCCAAATCTTAAATCGTTATCAAGGCTCATCTATAGACATGAAAAAGCCTTACTTGGCTCGACAATCTATTTTTCACCCTTATCTCCATCTCATCGACATGCTACATCCATTGAGTTTACATGTACTCCAATTAGATTTATTCTCTATTAATAAGCAACATTAATCATATAAAATGGGAAATTCATTTCTTTTGGTAAGCAATAAAGTTAATTCTGTAATTTTATCCAGTACACAGATTATGCTATATTGCCAGAAAAACCTTTTATTGGCACAGAAATTGCAAACATGTTAGCCTCTGGTGAAGCACAAAACTTGCTAGGAAACGCAGTATATTTATACAAATAGCTTAATCAGCAAGGAGCCATTTCCATCCTTCAACTTCCTTTCTCGAAACTCTTAAGTAAATGCATTGTTAGTTCTTAGTATTACAAGTAAATGCACTTTTAGCTATCAAATGTGAAACTCATATGCACTGATAGTGTTACGCCTCTTTCAGCATGGCTCCAGCATGGTCACGTGGCAATCACACAGGAAACAAACATAGGCGCACACTCCATGTCATTCGGCCCATATGACAATTTTGGCCAAACCCCTCATGGATGAGGCGAGGCAGGTAGAGATGCTGCAGAGGATCTTCTGAACAAAATCTTTCATGATTAATAGACGTGACAACTAAGTGCAATAGTCACTTTACCAAGTCAATAGTCAAGTCTAGTCTCTACAACCTAGGGCATAGGGCTGCAAATGGTGAGAACATTTAATGCGTCTGAGTTTAGGATTGATAGAATGATGCCTATGGCAAGGTCCTCAATCGTTAGGATGATGTCACGTGTCTCTTTATCCAACGGTAATTTTTTTCATCTTCTACTACAAAAGCTCACACATTGTGTCATTTGAAATGTAATGTAAGTTTAGACTCTCAAACTATAATCTTGCTCTCTACACTCATATACTCTTCCACAGCCGAACCTCTTTTTCACAAGTGGCTCATGTCTAAAACACGTTTCACATTCAAATACTTATATCATCAACTGACTTGATCGTTAGAGTGCGCGCAACTGCCTTCCCCACCGCTGGAGTAGGCCACATGTAGTCAATGGTTTGTCCTAATGTGGAGCAGCAGACTTACGTGGATGTAAGCCTTGTGGTTTGTTGACCATGTCTCTCCTACAAAAAAACGAGGTCAACATGTAATATTATACACTTCTTGGCAGTGCCTCTAAAATATTGTTTATTGTAGTACAAGTTAGTTTGTAAGGAAAGAAATGAGTAAAATTCCAACAACCAATGATAATGGTAATGTATAATGCTTTCTCGACTCATCCCTTACTACATTAACAAATGATAATGGTAATTTTATTATTTGTTTAAGACAACTAAAATAATTAAAATGTAAAATATTGTACAAGTCTTCAATTAAATTTTTCAAAAAGTGAAAATTTGAAAATTCTAGTATAGTTCAATTACTAAATAAAAGTTTAAATTAGTATACAAATTAAGCTGTAGAAAAAAAGTAAAATATGTCACATGGCATCTTCGACATGTTAGTACCGGTAACATGTTGGTTCATCATTGTTTCAACTCTTAACTAAATTCCTGGATCCTCATCTAACTTCAATTTGTTTTAACTTGACCATCCAACTTATATTTATTTTTCGGCTTGACGGTTTTATCTATAACTGTTAATGAATAAATCTCATATGAAATAAATATCAAAATTATAACCAATATATAAGGATTTGGACTACCACTATTATTGAAGTTGAAATTGTAAGATGAATTATCAAGTCTTAATATGGTATATTAGAACTTGATAAATGTATTTTATACATTTATTCGAAGTCTAAAATAGTGATATTTTGTAGTTATTTTGACAAAATATATCCTAAATCGTTGTATTTTATATTTTACAGGTAGAACTCAATGGTTGAACGAGGAATTGGTAGAAACAAAGGAAAAATTGCGAAGTCCAAAGTTTAATGACCAAATTGCAGATATTTAATAGTTGATTCACACCACAAGACAATACTTTAAAGATTGTTAGGAGACAATTTGATGAAATTAGATGTCAAAAAGGAATGAAATATGATCAAAATATTATCACAAATTAATTTTCAATTGCACAAGTTATATTTCAGATTTTTAGTCAAAGATTGAAACCAATTTTTGACATAGAAAACAATTGAATGTGAAAATTTATATTGTAGTAAACTTGTTGCCCTTTGAATTAGTTTTTTAATGCACTTTGAATCTCCTCAATCAGATATCGAGAGAGAAAATTATGATAAAAAAAAATTGACGACTATGTAGAGACAAAAAAACATACGCTTGCGAATTCAACTTTCCTTATTCGATTGAAATTCATTTGGAAACCAATTTAGACGTGATTATCAACCAATACTTTACTTCTACAAATACCTAACAACAGAATGCAAATTAGACACATCTCATATACATCTTGTACCACAATATTCCATCAGTTTTCATCTTAAAAATGATGACAAAATCATATATTGTTAGAAAAGTTCAAAAGTGAAGTTCAAGACTCATAAATTAGAGATTAAACCTAGAATTTTTGGCAAAGAAGCGAAAGAATTATTGAAGATTTATCAAGATGACTTTGAAAAAATTCAAGAATATCAAGAATCTTCTTCCTTCATTCATGACTTTGAAGAAATTCATAATTCGAGTGAGTTCTATATATTTAACATTATTTTTTATAATTTCGATATGTTATTCTAGTTTTATATATTGTTAGGATGAAATTAACCCTTCTTATGATATTTTTAGTTTTTAATTAATTATTTTGGCTTTAATTTGATTTGATTTGTGGATGTTTATTATCTTTTTATCGTTCTTTTCATTGCTTGATCACCAATTGAATTGTTAGTGAAATTTATTGTTATCGAGAGAAACAATATAATTTAAGCACAATACAATAAACATTGTAGGGTTCGATAAATGATAGAGATATACATCTATACTTTATATGGTTTCAATAGGTATTCTAGAAATTGTTAATACATTTATCATGTTTACATCTTTTATCGAGAGATAGAAATGTCACGTGAGGGGAATATATTTGATCGCTATCGAGATATGCTTAAATTAGGAATATTGACCAACATGAATGATTTCTAATTATCATTTTAATTGTTACACTAAAAATTGAATAATAAGGAAAACTCGACATTTTTGAAATGCATCTCACATATTTGAAAAACAAATATTCGACATTTGCAATTATTTCACTAGTTTAATTGATAATTTAGTGATTAGTATATAAAAACCACAATAATTTGTTTGACATTCGATTAAAGTTGCAATTAATTTTAACTTCATAACACACTCTATTTATCATTATATTACTTGTCCATGATATCGTACACTTGCAAATTTTGAAATGATGAGAACCCATTAAATGTGTACGAGCAATTCGAACCCATTGACAATGATATCTACAAAAAAAAGATTATTCAATTGGAGCACCTTTCGGTTTACGCACGAGACAATGTCACGGGTTTACGAAAAAACGCCAAAACGTCACCCTGCCCTACCCACACAATGTAAATCCATTTTTACCATTGTAGTAGGTGTATATATATTCAGGACATGTTTTAAAGTTGTAAAATTCATTTTTTGAGAGTAAAAAATTATTTAAAAAGAAGTACATTTAATTAAAGTTTTAATAATTGATGCGTTTAGTTTTGCCCCTGGTTGAGTCATATTATAATTTTCATTTTTATTATTCTACTCATTTTCAACCATACATTTTTCAATAAAATAATATTTTCCATCACATCAATAATTTTTCCTTCTTTTTTAACCACATATTCACAAAAAAATGCATTCTTTCCAATTTAATATTCATCAAACATTGGCTTAGCCCCTGTTTGGCCCACATTATATATTTCATTCTTCTACTCATTTTCAACCACACATTCTTCAATAAAATAATATTTTTCATCACATCAATAACTTTTCCTTTTTCTCAATCACATATTCCTCATTACATTACTTTAAAAAAATACATTCTCTCATTTTAATATGCACCAAACACACTCTTAGAATATAAAAATACTCAGTAAATGTTACTTTTTTACTGTAACCTTTTATCGTAGACAAAAAATAATTCATATACATTTATTTTTTAGTAATACTTTCTAGTCCACACCGTAACCATTTACCTGAATAAAGACAGGAATATTGAACAACTAGGAGAATAAAACAAATCTTTACTTGTCCTCAACTACCTTTAGGCAGTCCCTCCACGTCAATCTCTGTCAGATCCTAATTTGTATAGTAAACTTTTCCTTTTTTCAATTTTGTTGCCGGTGCAGTTACACGTGTCAAGATGTATCAGTCAGACTCTAGTCAAGCCGTGAAAGACTCGATCGTAGAGGTTCGCAATCTATTGAACTGATCAACAATGGTTTTGTGTTTTCGAAAACATAACCATGCATGGAAGCCCAGCACATGTCGCGCCAACAAGTTGTGTTTGATGTAGGACAGTACGAGGGACTCGATACGAGCTACTTAAATATTAAGTCGCGCTAGTTTGCGCTCGAGTCCTTGTCACTTAACGATGGGCATTTTAAATGGAATTGAACTCTAGAATCAAATTGGATATTATGGTCCGATTCTAAATGGAAAAAACTAGGATCCAAAATCGAGAATCGTGAACAAACCGAGTTGAGAACCTTTCTTGATTCTTGAACCAGTACCGTGGGTACAACGGAACCAATGTGATGGAAAGAAAATTGACAAAGATGACAATTATGCTATTTTAAGAGCAATGAATTTATGTTTTTTTTTTTTTTTAGTATTTGTAGAATCTAGTTGGTTTCTGGATTTGGTTTGTTCTTTAGGAATGTAATTTAGTATTTATACGTTTCGAGATATTGTATACTATTCGGTAGCATATTATGCTATATTGAATGGTATTTTGTATCATATTTTGTTATTCGGTGACACATATACAATGGATTAAGAAAGTGTTCGGCGATATTCTTTTTACCTTTCATTTTTACTATGAAAATAATTTGTATTGTAATATCACGATTTTTAAAAAAAATATTATGGATAGAATCGAACTCGAATTGAAATATCCGAAATGTAACGAGTGATTCTAGATATTGGAATACTCGAGATGATCTATTTGACGTGCATCGGTGCATGTCTACTCTGATTTACTATATATTTAATGCACAAAATTTGACAGAATCGAACAACCCAGGGAGAGGCAAACCATTACTAAATAAGATAATTTTGAAATTTTCCAATTAATTGGTGGGATTTTAGAAGGAATGACAAGATCTACTCAATCCAATTAGTTTTGATACAATCCCAACCAATACTTCATAAACATCCCTGTGGGGAAGAAGTAAATGAAAAGAATATATACACCAAAAAAGAAAAACTAATATAAAGCAAAGAAATAAAATAAAAAAGAAGTAAAGGTCATACGTTTAACGAAAGGAGTGAAACCAAAATCTGCACTAACATCAGTTGGTTAATTCATTCATCATGATATTGGGATTGCTGTTATGTATGGAGGACAAGCATCCTCTGAAGAAGCGCTTGAACGATGATACTCTTCTACGAAACTGTGATTCAACTAAGTCCCACTTCTCCTTCCATGAATTTTCTCCTATAAAGTTTATCTTCTGCATCACTCAAGAACTTCAATTTTGGAGGTGGGGAAGACCTCAATATATTGAACACTGTATCACTTTCTGATTCATGCAGTGGATTAAAACAGCCCTTTTGAATATAATCTGGTGATGATGATGATGGGGTTACCGGAGGAGTAAAATATGGGGGTGAAGCAACAGGAGTCAAGAATGGAGTATCAGCAATATTGTGAAGTAAATCACTCAAACTTTTACTTCTTGTTTTTTTCCTACTGATGTCAAAACTGGATCTTCCATTTTCAGATTCCAAATCTTCTCTTGTTTCTTCTTCTATAGTGAAGAGAAACCTTGGCATGATATCTTCTGATCCAAAAGGATTGAACTGCAAGTCCTTGTTGTTGTTTGAATTGTCATGAATTTGTTGAGCTTGTGGTGTTTGATAAAATGTCTCTGAGAAACTTATTTCTTGAGCACCAGTTGTGCTTGAAGAAGATGACTTTTTGCAACATAATTTGTAGAAAAATTCTGTTGCTGGGTTATTGTAATGACCATCTTCATTACTTCTCTTGATAATCCTATTTTTCCACCATAACAAGTAGTAAATCTCAAAAAGCAAAGCCAGCAAAAGACACCCAAAAACAACACTCAGACCAAGCCCTACACTACTCAAATATTTCATCCTTTACATTTATGTATGCTCTACATAGCTTCTGATGGCAAAACCATATCTTAAAAGTTTCTTCCCAACTTCCCACCAATAATGTCTGGCTTCTCAAAAAGGATGAGTCCCGCGCTAATCTCTCCCCAAGAACGAGTCTTTCTATTTTGGAGGCCAAATTAGGACCCCAGCCCGAGTCGGAAAAAGGCTTAGGACAAGAAATGTCTAAGGCAGTAAAAGAAAATCTTTCTTGAATTTCCCCTGAATAATTGAAGATAAAATGCAAGTATCTGAGAGAGTATACTTTGTTTTGTAAACTGGAGATTCTCTTTACCAGAGGCTGTAGACTTCTACATGATTACCCCCACAAAGGCAAATTAAACCAGCTGCAATAAACAAAGCCCACAGAAAGAAGGAAAAGGTCTGTTTTTTAGGTGTATTTTTCTTCATGAATATTGATACAATTTATCAAAGCTAGACAAGATATATAATATATATTCATTACAAGTATTTAGCCAAAGGTGGACAGTATATTGTCAAGTAGTATTTCAACATCAAATACCATGTGAACCGCTTATGCACTTATCTGATGTGTCCTTTAAGTGGCTTTCTATCTTAAATCTTAAAAGCAATATTGTTGGTATCGATATAAAACTGCGCGGGACAACTTACGACCCGTTTAGTAAGTTAGAGTGGACATTATAAACATTAATAAAGGAAAAAGAAGTTAAATTTTGTTAACTGTTTTAAATAATCCTGCTCAATACTGCGTAAAAAAAAGTGCTAACAAATTACAGATGAGGGGATTGGCAAAAGGAGAATGCCCTTTGTGTAATTTTTATGGTTGGAAAGTCACATTCTCCGAGAGATGCTCACATGAGTTCAGATGGAAACGAAAGGTATGTTTCATTCGACAATATATTAATCTCTTTTTTACTCCTGCTTTTTTCTTTTTAACTTTTTTCTTGGGGAAGGGGAATGTTAGTGGGGTTGTTGTAGACTTGTAGTACAAGAGAATTTTCTGAGGTAATTTATCTACTGAGGAAAGATTATTACTTTATTAGTAACATTTTAGGAGGAATAGTGGTGGGGACTGTGGATAATAATGAGTAATAATTTTGAACGTGTGATTGAAATTAAAATTTGACTTTGAAAAACTTTTAGTTTTCTAATAATGTTTCCGAAACATAGGCAATGTATTATTTGTTAAATTTGACCTCACTTCACTTAACCTAATTATTTTATACGATTTGATGGGATTCAAACCAGTAACTCGAACCCATCCGACTATTAATTTTCTTCTTTTAACCGACTTGATGGGGTGGTCTCCGCTTGGACACATAATTAAGATATCTTTTTACTAAATCGAGCAATACAATAAACTTTGCCAGATAAAACCATCAGAAAGCTTGGGATAATATAATCCCCTGTAGTGAAGTGGACTGCAAGGTAGCTGAAATGGAAATTTACTGAAAAAAAGTATATATGATTTGGAATACTTTCAAAGAATTTGTTCTGCTGGAATATTAGATATTCTTGTTTTTCGTTTTCCTTTTTACCAGACCAGTAGGATCAAAAGCCCACATTTATGTGTCCAGAATAATGGCCTTTCTTCGTGTGTAATCCACATAACATAATCAGTTCCTTAAAAGATGGCTCTCCAGTCCAGACTGATGTATTTTTTGTGGAAGTCTCACTTTTTTAAGATTTGAAGGTGAATTGTTGTTCTCACAAAGATGAAGCACCAAAAACTAGAGTTAATTCCCTGGTTATGTCTCCATAAGTCCAAATGTTATTAGAATTTTAGTTGTTGTATCTTGTCTTACGTAGCACATACATGGGATTGTACTGATTCTATTCAAAACATTCTAGTAGGGCAAGGGCGGTGTAAGTGGTCCAGTTTGGACACAAATTTGTTGAACAATCCTGTATTTATGAGGAACTGACTTGCCATGCCAATGTGTTTAAGGTGTGTAAATAGGAACCTTAATTATTATATTCATGTTTGAAGGTAGTTAGGTCTTCAATTTCTGTTGACATGTTTTATTTTATCTTAACCATGAAGGAAGTGCATCACTCTATATCTACTTCCCATCCTTGATTGTTGTTACAACGTCTATATCTTGTTTGTTGTTTTTTAATGCTAGTAGTAAAGTTTTCTTGTCGAAATTTTGGCATGGTGCTCCCTTTTGGGGTTTTAGGTGTATTTGGGTAAGCTTTTCATTTGAAGGAAGAAATAAGAAGTTTCTGGTGGATTTTCGGCCGAAATGGCACTTGAATTGGAGAATACTAAGATTTTCAAGAACGCCAAACCTAATTTTTGCTTTTATCCAAGGCAAATATTTAGAGAGTCGAAGATTAGATCTCTAAGTTTTTTCTTCCTTTAGCCTTTTAATAATTTGATTTCAATTTTTTTTTATGTTCTGTTAATGACCCTTTTTATAGACGATTTTTAGGGACCTTTTAGTCATTTTTGTGAGTGAAAACACATAATTATGCCGAAAGTCGTGATTAAATTCAAGTTGCAAGTTGCACTATCCAAATAAATCCCTAATTTGAAAATGGAGCGGTGTCTTTAGCTCCCTCAGAAGAACTTTTTGTACAGAGCAATTGGTTTTCATCTTGAGGTGACTGAATGCAACTTCTTTATGTAGTGCAAAGTCGATCTTCATATTACTTTGTCTCGTTTGATGCTGCGTTCGAGTTATTACAGTTCTTATCCTTTTATCATCCGTGATTAACATAAATAAATTTGTTTGTTTTTACTTCAAAAGAAACTAAAAAATCCAATGAAAAATGTTCAATCAGATGCAAAAATCTCGATTCTAAGTTGAGAATTTTTTTATTTAATTTTTAGTTTTTATAAAAAAAAATGGTTGTTGGGGGTGGGGGGGGTACCTTGTAGCCTGTGGTGGTTGTGGAATGTCAACAATTTACTAGAGTAGAAAATGTTGCCGACTTTGAAATTATAAGGTGGAGGAGAGGCAAGAGGTGAGGTCAATTCTCTCCGATCTGACACATGGCAAGGACTAGTGTCTCATTTGAGTGCATTTTTTTCAATCTCCCATTGATTTGTTTCCACGTTAATTAATTGAAGATTGATGGTAAAAATTCGACAAAAAAAATAAAAATGGGTTGAGAACATAAATATACGATAAACAAATGTTGAGGATCTTAATTACAATTAAAATGTGATGAGAATAGAATTAGCCGCAAGTGTCTCATCAAAATGCAAAACCATTGCATTTTTGGGATTCTTTTGGGTTAACAAACACATTTTAGCCAATCACATTTTTGTCACAGTAAATGAGTGTAATTTTTTTTTTATCTTCTTTGATGAAAAATAAAAATTCAAAATATGAAAGAGAATTTTATTTTCTTTTAAATGGTAACGGTTTGAATAAAACTTTAAAGTGGATTTATATAATTGAACGAGAGAGAGGGAGAGAGAGAGAGATCACTTTGAAAAATCGTATCGAAGGTATCTTTGTAAGTAAATATATCTCTCTAATACCAAGATCTTTAGAATTCATGATTTTCACATATAGATGAATTAATCAAGATGCATACCTGCAAAATAGAAACTAATAAAATTTAGAAACTGTTCTATCCCTTTTCCTCACGTAATTGAATGAATAAATTTGATGGGTTTCATTCACTTTTATAGGCAGAGAGAGACAGTCCAATGATTATGCAAACCAAAGGTCATAAAAACTATTCAATTTCCATCAAAGTGGATAGCTATAAAAAAAACCATCACTTCTTATTTCTTAATGGACCAACAGAATTTTAATAATAATAAACCACTTTAATTAATCTATTAATAATGGCGGTACTTATAAAAATACCCTTAAAATTAGGAGTGTTTTGAAAAATCATGTGAAAAGCTTTTAGGAAGTAAAAAATAATGTGTAAAATGAAAAAAGTGACATAATGTCAATTTTTTATAAAAATTGTCAC
>CAIGRS010071883.1:0-12271 GCA_903798395.1 Fraxinus floribunda | reverse complement strand
CCCGAAGTGACCGAGAAAAGGCGGAAGGTAGTCCAGCGGAGCAGACTACTGCCTCACCTTTCTTAGCTAAGAAGAAAGGTAACCCGTGAAACTTGGTCTTGTCGAGGATTGGGCTGTAAAGTTCTTGCAACTAACTGAAGATGATATCTTTGCTACATTGATTCAGGTATCACGGTCCCCTCGTAGCATGTTAGGTAAGCAATATTGAATAGTACTACACATTATAAAATAAGAAAATGACCTTAAATTCTTGTTATCAAGTCACATAGTTCTTAAGATGCCGGCTCAAGAAGACATGGTTTTCAGCATAAATATCAAACAGTGAGTCCTTCAACCTTGTCGATTAATATTTGAGTGGTTTTTAAATATTTGAGCTGTTCTTACGCTACAAGTTACATAATGACCCATGGAGACGACAATTTGATACTATGAAAAAGGAGTTCAATTTACCTCGAGAATATGCTTGATAAGAATAAGAATGTAGTTGTTAGTCTTTCATCCCATGTTCCGAGCCTATTGAACACCGTCACACACCATGAAACATATCTACTTTATATGTAATAATAAACGCGATTAGTTATTATTGTATCAGAGATTTTACAAAAAAACTTACTACATTTATAATTCCACCCAAAAACCCGACATGGAATTTGAAATTTTAACCAAGAGAAATAGCAATTACAAGATACGATTGGATCAAATTAATGTTAGAAAACATTTGGGGCACATTTGATATGCATATGATGTGCAAAAATAAAAGAAAAAATAAATAAGAATTTAATTTATTTTCTGGTTTAGTATTATTACATTTCACCTCCAGAAGAAAATCATAAAATCATAATACTTTCTAAAAAAATAATTTTAAAAATTATATTTGATAGATTATGTAATTTTTAAAATAAATTTAAGATAATAATCCTTTCTTGAGGGAAATAAAATAGTACTAAAACCCCATTTGCCGAAAAATAAGCCCCTGTTTGAGCTCCATTGTAGTTAGTTTTTGGGGGAAAAAAAATGGAGCCCAAACAGGGGCTAAATCCCTAAGCTATAAATTAACTTGATAATTACCCATTTGTTAACATGTGTGGTCCCCATTTTCTACCAATCATTTTTCTTTAAATTTATTTTCAATCAAACGTACATTTACGGGATAATTGCAGTAGAGTCCCCAAATCTTTCAAATAGTTGCGACTTTTCCTGACCTTTCATTCGTTGCAACTGTCACCCCTAACCTTTCGAAACGTTATGGCTTAAGCCCCAATGAACAGATTCCATCCAAATGTTTGTTAGTTTGACCAATAAAAAATTTTGAAATGTGTTGTTGAAAATTTATTGGACTCATAAAAGCTATGGTAAATATTGAGTGTTTGACTTTGATTCGGATTAAAATCAGATTTTAATCCGACCCGCTTAGTCTAAAAGGATTTATTCTATTATTATTGTAACTCCCATTTTGAATGTTATAAATTCTCAATAAAATACACATTTTCTCTTCTTTTTTTTTCTTTTTCTATCATCTTTATTAAATTAAGGATTATGTCATCTGTACAATCTTAAATTTTATTACTCTTAATGATATTTACATTATTGCCAAGGCAATTGTCAAATTCGATAATGCATTTTATTACACTCTTAATGATATTTACATTATTGTCAAGGCAACTGTCAAATGCGACAATGCCGTGTCACAGAGCTTGATTGTTATTTGTTAATATAAAAGCGTGATCCAGACTACACTACCCTAACTTTTGGCTAAACCCTCGTCAATTCTCGTCTGCCGGAAAATATCAAGCATAAGACATCAACTCCGCCGTCATGGCCGCCGCTATGAACTTCTCATCTCTCAGATTCGATTCCAACACCATTTTTTCCCGGCCCAACCTCGGCCAGTCCCAACTTCACTCTCACATTTTCCTCCACAACAAGCAGCAGTTGCAGAGGAATTTTATTGATTTCAAGAAGTTCGTCGTTGTTTGCGCTTCCACGAACACCGGTTCTGCTGTTATACAGGAGAAGGGAGTGAGCGATTCTGACTCGGGACTGAGTCGAATCGAGTCACTGAGTCAGGTATCCGGCGTGCTGGGCTGCCAGTGGGGTGATGAAGGCAAAGGAAAGCTCGTAGACATCCTCGCTAAGCACTTTGACATCGTCGCTCGGTGTCAGGTACGCACATACACGTGAACATCTGAATGCGAAATTAAGTCTGGGTATTTTATTTTATTTTTTGGTGATGACTCTGTATTTTTAAAATTGAGTTACTTATTTACTTTCTGAATTTTGTTAGTTTAGGGATTAGTAAGTGATAATGATTTTAAGTTAGAACATGATAATTTTTTCTGCAGTTAGAACTAAATTGAATAATATTCTACAAAATGTTTCCCCTGAGTTTCTTCAACCTGTTGAAGCTTTTGTTATGTAGAAGGAACACACAAAGTTTAACTTCTTCGTATCATTGACATGTAACATGCCAAACCTTTGATCAAGAAGTGAATCCCGTCTGCGCCTAAGGGGTTGAGATGGTTAGCGATCAACACCTAAGGTATATTGAGAAGCAACACATACATATTCCAGAGTATGACATTGCTCTAGTCATGTAAGTGTTTACAGTGTGACTTGCACAATTAGTAAATTTCACTATACCCAGTGTCCTATTTATGCAAAGTGAAAAATGAGGCTGTAGTCTTTTATTGTCATGTTCCAATTGCTTTTGTGCTATTTTATATACAAACTGAAGGAGCAATTTTGTTTCCTCTGTATGTGTTATTAATTATTATTAGAGAGAATGTTAATATTTGGAACTAATCTAGTGGCAGCTTGATTCCCATCCTGTTGAAATGGTTTCCATAATTGTAGCAGTAGATAGGGATTGTGACCAAGCCACCCAATATTGTGATTATTGACACACTGAATTGTCTTGAATTTGTGAAACTCCATATTCTTTGCCTATGTTTATTTAGGAGCCTTCAAAATTATTTGATGGCAGGGTGGAGCTAATGCTGGGCACACTATTTATAACTCAGAAGGCAAAAAGTTTGCACTTCACCTAGTTCCTTCTGGAATTCTGAACGAGGAAACTGTCTGTGTGATTGGTAATGGAGTTGTGGTGCATCTGCCAGGATTCTTTAAAGAAATTGACAATCTTGAATCTAATGGTGTCTCTTGCAAAGGAAGGATATTGGTATCTGACCGTGCTCAATTGCTATTTGATTTTCATCAAGAAGTTGATGGGCTTAGAGAAGCTGAGCTTGCTAAATCTTTCATTGGTACTACTAGAAGAGGCATTGGACCTTGCTATTCAAGCAAGGTTATCAGGAATGGCATAAGAGTAAGTGACTTGAGGCACATGGATACTTTCCCTCAGAAGCTTGATCTTTTATTGTCAGATGCAGCTTCAAGATTTAAAGGTTTTAACTATGGCCCTGACATGCTCAGGCAAGAAGTTGAACTATACAAGAGATTTGCTGAGAGGTTGGAACCCTATATTACTGATACCGTGCATTTCATGAATGATGCTATCTCTCAAAAAAGGAAGATATTAGTGGAAGGTGGTCAGGCAACCATGTTAGATATCGACTTTGGAACCTATCCCTTTGTTACTTCCTCTAGTCCATCAGCCGGAGGGATATGTACAGGTCTTGGCATCGCTCCTAGAGTTGTTGGTGATCTTGTAGGTGTGGTAAGTTTTCTTTCTATTTTGTTGTCTTTCCTTAGAAATTAATCCCTCCTTTTTGATTGCTGAAACTTGAATCTGAACTATATTTCCATTTCAACTTGAAATCAGAAGTGCCTTTTAATGAAAATTGTTGCCTGAATATCCTATTTTGATTGACTTTGACAAGTGTTAAATGCATTCCAATGAGATGAAACAGGCTGCAGATGTTGTAGTAAAACAATCTGTGTCATTTGTCCCATTAGTTTAATAGTGAACTGTTTAGACTGAATTTTTTTTTCTCGACTGGCAATGTTTAATGCAGGTCAAAGCATACACTACAAGAGTTGGTTCAGGTCCATTCCCAACCGAAATTTTGGGTAAAGGTGGTGACCTACTTAGGTTTGCTGGACAGGAGTTTGGCACAACAACTGGTCGTCCACGTCGTTGTGGCTGGCTTGATATAGTTGCACTGAAGTACTGCTGTCAAATAAATGGCTTCTCCTCACTTAACCTTACCAAACTTGATGTCTTGTCAGATCTACCGGAAATTCAGTTGGGCGTTTCATACAAACAAATTGATGGTACACCAATCCAATCATTCCCTGCAGATCTTCGTGTATTGGAACAAATCAAGGCAAGCTTTTATTTTGTCATTTTGTTTTTTTAGGCCCATGATTTTTGGGCTCCTTACCAAGAATTCCTAGAGAACTTTCTTAATGTGTGATGCCTGCTAAGTGCTCTCTCCCTTGTTAGTTCTGAATTTGCTCATCTTACATATGGTTCTATTGGTGAAATAAGTTCTGACGTTGCTTTCTTGTGTATGCATGTTTAGGTGGAATATGAAGTTATGCCTGGGTGGCAGGGCGATATTTCCTCCATCAGAAAGTACTCTGAACTGCCAAAGGCTGCACGTCAGTATGTTGAAAGGATAGAAGAACTTGTTGGTGTACCCATTCACTACATTGGAATTGGGCCAGGACGTGATGCCCTTATATACAAATGAAAATCTCAGCATCTTGGTGCAAATATTCTCTAGGCAATAATTTATGTTTTGTTTAGTGAGAACAGGAAACTCAATTGGTGACACAAATCAGTGTAACAATGCAATTTTATGTGGTCTCTGGAGGCTGATTTTGATTACGAATGCTATTTTTTTATGTATTGTACTGGGCCATCAAACCAAAGCCCTGTATTGAATTCACAGGAGGATTTTGGCACCGTGCTATCAGCACTCGTGCTTTAGACAAGCCAGTTGCAAAGTTATTCGTGTTTCTTGCCCCCTTCCCCCAATAGACTCCATGCAGATTTCTCGAAGAATAAAGCTTTTCCCAGTGGTATGATGTCTCCTAAGAGGTAGTTTTCTTTTCTTTAAAAGTCTTTATTGGGATGGGTAGAACTGGAGAAAACATGTTGAGGGCATTTGATTTTGATGTTGGTGTGAACTAGAATTTGTGACCTATTGCTTGGAGATTGTTTTATTTGAGTGTTTGTTAGTCTTGTGTTCATATCTGCGGATTACCTGTTTTACTCTGGTGTATGGATAAACAGACTGGTTAACATTGGTCGATGGAGAAGGGCTTTCTATGGAGGAAAATGTTTATTGTACATAACTATTTATATAATGTTTTACATAATAATGTGCCAAAATGTAAGTGGTGAAGTTATTTGATTAATGAGATTTTAACCAATGAAATCTCGACATATTATCGGTTGGTGAATGTTACAGCCAACAATAAATCAACCGTCTAGTGCCTACCGCTCAACCATTTCAATAGTGCACTCAACAGCTCCTTGATTCTAGGAGTGGAGGAATATTTTTAGTTAGATACGTGGCAACGATGTATAGGTGATAGCAGCATATTTTCTATTGTGTTGTGTATCTCTCTCCTTGTTGAATCTTGTATATATACTGAAGCAATGTAAGATGAATAACATAATTAAAACAGCAAGCTCGTTTCAAGAGCTAAGCCAAAATTACAAAAGTTTAATTCCAATTTCTAACTTGGTATCAGAGCCGTAATGGCTAACACTAGTACAACTAACACTGGTACAACAAGTCAGGCACACTCAACTGAGTTGAATCCTACACCAGCCATGGAAGCTGTTGTGTATCAGCCATCACCCTTTGGGATGAACCTCACTTAAACTCCATCAATCAAGCTGGACAAAAACAATTTTCTGCTGTGGTAAAACATGATTATGCCTATAATTAAATGCCACAACGGCACAACCTTGAAGGGTATTTGCTGGGTACAAAACAATGCCCACCGGAATTTATTGGCACTCAAACCAATTCCGATGAAGGAGGAGCTGTCGAAGTAACTTAAAATCCAGAGTTTAGCAGGTGGATGTCAACTGATCAATTGTTGATGGGGTGGCTTTACTCATCCATGACCCCTGAAATTGCAATGAGAGTAATAGGGTGTACTACCTCAGGTAAACTGTGGAATGCAGTCAAAGAAAGCTATGGAATACTGAATAGATCGAGAGTAACATTTCTCACTGGAAAACTACAGAGAACTAGGAAAGGTGCTATGACTATGTGCTATGGCTATGGATCAATATCTCACCACAATCAAGTAGTTGGCTGACAACCTTCAGATTGCTGGAAAAATAGTGGATCACGGTGATCTTGTGACTCAAGTTCTTGCAGGACTTGATGAGGAGTACACACCTATTGTGGTACAGATTAATAGCAGAGATCATATATCATGGTATGAGTTCTCATCAATTCTGATGACCTTTGAGAGCATGGCAGCTATTAATATCAGTCAATCAAGTGTGCAAATAGCTCACAGATCTGCATCAGGTGGTGGTAGAACCTTCAGGGGTAACTATGGTAGAAGAGTGTCAAGTTTCAGAGGAAGAACTAGATGTAGAGGAAGAATTGGCAGAATGAATGAAAGTCGAGGACCCTGCCAAATCTGTGGACTCAACAACCATTCAGCCAGCTGGTGCTTCAAAAGATATGATGACAAGTATATGGGAAGCAAATCAAGCAACCAAACTCATCAGAACAGCAACTCAACTGCATCTGCCTATGTTACTTCACCCAGCATTGTTGATGATCCAGACTGGTTTGCAGATTCTGGAGCTAGCAGTCATGTAACTGCAGACAAAGGTAATCTGGTTATTGCAAAAAAATATGGACGCAAGGAAAAATTATTCGTTGGTAATGGTAACTCACTGCACATTGCTCATATTGGAAACAAAGTGTGTCTACTCTAAGTGATAAATCATTAACTTTAAATAAATTGCTTCATGTGCCTGCAATTAAGAAGAACCTAATTAGTGTCTCTCAATTAACAAATAATAATGGTGTATTCATGGAGTTTCACCCTGAATTTTGTGTTGTTAAGGACCTACAAACGAAGAAGATCTTGCTGCAAGGGAAGCTTAGAGATGGATTGTATTAGCTGGAGTTGCCAAAGTCTAATCCTGAATCCATAGCACACAACTTAAGTTACCAAAATAACTCCAGTCTCACAAACTACTTAGTTAGTCCAAGTCCTCATGAGTCAATCAAAAGTGTCAAGCTACAAAACACACAGATGTAGATGCTTGGCATAGAAGACTAGGCCATCCCTCAGGTCCTGTATTGAGTCAAGTGTTGAAGTCTTATGATAAAGCTGTCAAATTTGATGAAAATCTAAATTTCTATGAAGTTTGTTAATTTGGAAAGTCTCATTCCTTACCCTTTAATGTGTCTTCCTCACATGCCTCAAACTTACTTGATCTTATACACACAGACATTTGGGGACCAACACCAGTCAGTCAGTTCTACCTTAGGATTTAGGTATTATATCATTTTTGTTGATGACCATAGCAGGTTCACCTGGATTTACCCCCATGAAACAAAAATCAGAGGCAACAAATATATTTGTTCAGTTCAAAAAAACTAATAGTAAGTTCGAAAAGAAGATAAAAGCCATACAATCAGATTGGGGACAGATTGGGGAGATGAATTTAGAAAACTGGAACAAATAGCCTCACAATATGGCATTGAACTCAGAATATCTTGTCCCCATACTTTTGCCCAAAATGGAAGGGCAGAAAGGAAGCACAGGCACCTAACAGAAACCGGTCTAACACTTCTAGCACAAGCAAAAATGTCATTACACTATTGGTGGGAGTCCTTTAAGACAACCACCTACCTTATAAACAGATTGCCCTCTCCAACATTACAACACAAAACTCCTTTTCAGGTCCTATATAAAAGAAACTGACTACAAGATGCTGAAAACATTTGGATGTGCTTGTTACCCCTGTTTAAGGCCCTACCAAAAACAAAAATTCAGTTTTCACTCTCGTAAGTGTGTTTTTCTTGGCTTTGGTGATTCACATAAAGGATATAAGTGCTTAAGTTCCACAGGTAGAATCTATGTGTCAAGGCATGTGGTGTTTAATGAATCATATTTCCCATTCAAGGTTGGTTTCCTAAATAAACATAGTCAGCCACAAACCTCTGAGGTTGTAATCAGCCATCTCCTAATTGATGTTGAGTCAGGTCATACAGTAGTGCCTCAAAACCTAGCCGATACTTTTCATCCTAGTGCTATCCCTACAGCAGAATCATTCAGCAGAGAGTTACAAACTGAAATTGATGGTGAGATGAATAGAGATGATGGTGATCAAAATAGTGAAACTAATGAGAGAGCAGCAGGAAACCTTGAAGTTACTGATATTTAGCAGGGTGGAAGTTTTGACTCAGAAGAAAGCGTTCATACTGATATTCAAAATGCTCCACAGGAGGCTGGACATCACATGGTTACTAGGAGTAAAGCAAGAATTTTCAAGTCAAACGTCTACATTTTCCAAACTGCTGAACAACAGTGTTGAGGAAGCCTTGTTGAATGATGACTGGAAAAGGGCAATGCAAGAAGAGTACAATGCACTAATGAAAAATAAAACGTGGAAATTGGTACCTCCAAAACCATGGAGAAAGGTGATAGGCAACAAGTGAGTATATAAGCTAAAGTATGACTCATTTGGCAAGGTGCAAAGGTATAAGGCAAGACTAATTGCCAAGGGATTCCTGCAGACACCTGAAGTTGATTTTAGTGAGACTTTTAGTCCAGTCATTAAGGCCTCAACATTGAAAATTGTACTGACTTTTGCTGTCAGCAGAGATTGGCAGATCAGACAAATAGATGTAAACAATGCTTTTCTAAATGAAAAGCTAGAGGAGACAACAAGGATTTGTTGACCAGAAAAATCCCAACTTTGTGTGCAAATTGGAGAAGGCATTGTATGGTCTAATGCAGGCACCAAGCTTGGCATGAAAAGTTAAAGAACACGTTGATGCAGTGGAAGTTCAAGCAATCAAAGGCAGATAACTCATTGTTTTTCTTCATGGATGAAAGAAGTGTACTACGTGCATTAGTGTATGTTGATGATATGGTTGTGACTGGGATTGATGATGATCAACTACAAAAGTTCATTGATCAGTTGAATACATGTTTTGCTCTTAAAGATATGGGTAGTCTCAGCCAATTCTTGGGTATTGAAGTGTGCAGGGATGAAACAAGACTATACCTAACCCAGACAAAATATGCAACTGACTTGCTGAAGAGATTTGGCTATGATAATCTAAAACCGTGTCTAACACCAATGGCAGTTGGGAAGATGATTTCTAAAGATGAAGGACAAGCCATGAAGAATGAAACTTTTTACAGAAGTGCTGTTGGTGGACTCCAATATCTAGCACACACAAGACCAGACATCACTTTTGCTATGAACAAAATGAGCCAGTTCCTTCAAGCCCCCACGGATGCACACTGGAAGACACTTAAAAAGAATTTTTAGGTATTTAAAGGGAACTCTGAATCATGGTTTAGACATTCAAAGGACTGACAACCTAGGAATTACAGCCTTTACTGAATCTGACTGGGCTTCATGCCCAGATGACAGGAGGTCTACAACAGGATATTCTGTGTACCTTGGAGATAATCTAGTGTCATGGTGCTCCAAGAAACAACATGTAGTTGCTAGATCGAGCACAGAAGCTGAGTATAGAGCTTTAGCTCATGGTGCCTCTGGAATTGCTTGGATACAATCACTACTGAGAGAGCTAAGCATACCTTCAAAGTCAGTTCCTAAAATGTGGTGTGATAATTTGAGTACCAGTGCCCTGGCTTCAAATCCAGTGTATCATGCTCGCACTAAGCACATAGAATTGGACATTCACTTTGAAAGAGATAAAGTCTTGAGTAAGGATATGGAAATCCATTATATACCATCCTCAGATCAAGTTGCAGATGTCTTGACAAAGCCTTTGACTCATTCCAAGATTCTATCTTTCAAAGACAAGCTAGGAGTGGTTGAAACATACTCCACCTTAAGGGGGGGATGTTAGAAGAAATCAAAAAGTACAACCAACAATAAATCAACCGTCTAGTGCCTACCACTCAACCATTTCAACAGTGCACTCAGCAGCTCCTTGATTCTAGGAGTGGAGGAATATTTTTAGTTAGATACGTGGCAACAATGTATAGGTGATAGCAACATATTTTCTGCTGTGTAGTGTATCTCTCTCCTTGCTGAATCTTGTATATATACTGAAGCAATGTTAGATGAATAACATAGAATTAAAACAACAAGCTCGTTTCAAGAGCTAAGTCAAAATTACAAAAGTTTAATTCCAATTTCTAACTGTGAACCATTATGTAAACTGTCATGTACATGTAGCACAATCCTTCTGTGGATAAGAAGCCTATGAAAACTTAACAATGATGGTATATTCGGTACAAAGCACTAGATCCTATTGTATAACGTCCCAAACAAAAATTTTAAACAATTTTTTTTTTTTTTTTTTTTTTGGTCTTTAATCCTTTGCACCAGCTTTCATTTCAGCATACTAACATACCAATGCGAAATTAAGATCTATAGATCAAATCCGGATACAGCATTAAGATGACAAAATATACTTTTAACATTGAACAATCTCGTAATCGAACTTGGGATTCATGGTTTGTTTGCCTTTGGTGCCATGAAAAATTAAAGACCCGAATACATTGGAATATACAGAACAGTAACTTGAAGAATAGTTAATAGCCCGAATTTTATATTAGTCAAACACGAATCATTCTTGTTTTACACCTAGAATCAATCGATTAAACATTCATCTCATACATGATGCATCATGATTGAAAGACTATCTAAGCTAGTATTGACATATCTATATGGATAACAAACTAACCCTCCTCCAGCTGATGTAGATATAGATTTCCAGCGGACAATCAACTGAATACACGAAAACCAAAGCTGATGCAGATTTCTAGCTGACAATCAACTGAATACACGAAAATCTAAGCCGATGTCTGCGTCACCTCTCCATTTCCCGACTATCTATCATTTCTATATATATATATATATATTTCAGATATATACAAGGGTAGATACTAGCAATCTTGCACTCCCAACATGACTCCATCTTTACTGACTTGAGTGCAAAGAAGCTGCAGCTGCAATGTAAAATTAGTTAGAGCAACCAGTCATCTCTCATTCTCAATTATTTTCGGTACGATGTTTTACTAAGATTAATTTTAGAAGGAAAAAAAATCTCTTACTAACAAAACTCTGTTTCAAAGTAACTTTTAAGCTTAGCCAAACATGCTTGTGCATTCTTTGGGTGAAGGTAACACGATACAGACTATCACAAAGACAGGCTCTAATTTTTAGATCAAACCAAAAAATAGCTCACCAACAGAGAAGAAGCATTTTTTATTTTTTATTATTTTTTTGTGGCGTGGGGGAGGGTGGTGATGGTGTTAAGAAACTAAATTGTCATCAGATTGTAGTTTACCTGAATTTCTTGAAGTGTCATAACTTAAAAATGAGTTATCCGGAGTAATGAAGTTAGAGTTGTTTTCTTCTCCACCCCAGACAGGTTGAAGTCCATCAAAATGCCACAACTGTTGACTTTGTTGGCTGTTCCCGTTGATTTGTCCCTCAGGCCAGACTGATGGTGTAAACATGCCCGGATGACTACTATCCATCAGGGATCCACTCTAGAAGGTTTGAAGAGTTCAAACAAGAACATTAAAACGTGAGAAGGAAAACAAATCAAATGGCTTACACATATTTTCAATGGCAATTCTATAAATTAATATGCATGTTGGGGATTCATGTCCATCTGGGAAGGTCCAGACAGGTATTTATGTCGCGTCATTTCAAGTCATGTTATACAAGTATCGCATACGTAAATTAGCTAATTGTCAAGCAATTTAAAAGACCTCTTAAGAACCCTCCATCCCACTGCAGAAAAAGATTAAATGGAAATATGCCATTTTAGAACATAACAAAAAAGATGCTTGGAATTATTAAACAAATTCGTAGTTCCATCTGAAATCAAGCCACAACTATTACAGTTCTATTTTTTGATATGTTACCATTGCATAAATAACTAACAATAGAACCCTAAGAGGTTGCTCAATTGGTCAGGTCTTGGGTTTGCTCCCCAATGATCACCAGTTCGAGTCCCCTCAGGGCCACTGAGGTGAGTACCGACTGTAAACTTCAGGGCCCGTGAGATTAGTCGAGGTGCGCGCAAACTGGCCCGGACATCTACGGTTATCAAAAAAATAAAAAAATTTATAACCGTAGATGTCCGGACCAACT
>CAIGRS010071860.1:0-12945 GCA_903798395.1 Fraxinus floribunda | reverse complement strand
TGATGGAATCATCAAAGATTTGATCGCACACATTATTAGAAAAACACCATAGTCGTGGCTGAAATAATAATACACCCTATTGTTTGTTTCATTCATAGGTAACTCATCCTGTAGAAAAGTTGTTGACCGACTTGATCCGTATCCACATCAACCTTTATATGATCTTGTGAGATGGCTGATTTTTGTATGTCATTTTACAGAATAATGAAGAACAGTTAGGGTCCGTTTGATTGCAATGGTGGAAAATGGGTGGAAAGAAAATATTTTACAGGGAAAAGATTTTCCTAGAAAATATTTTTCAGGGAATTGTAATTAAGTGTGTTNATCAACCTTTATATGATCTTGTGAGATGGCTGATTTTTGTATGTCATTTTACAGAATAATGAAGAACAGTTAGGGTCCGTTTGATTGCAATGGTGGAAAATGGGTGGAAAGAAAATATTTTACAGGGAAAAGATTTTCCTAGAAAATATTTTTCAGGGAATTGTAATTAAGTGTGTTTGATTGGTTTAATTTTTCACTCGAAAAATTTTTAAATTTTGTGTTCGTTTGACTTTGTTTTACATGAAAATTGTCCATTAAAGTGATAATTTATTCCACAATTGGTTATAAAATTTGTTTCCATTGCCAAAAAAAAAAAAAAAAAAAAAGCTAAATTTTTTTCCTAAAAAACCATTTTTTTATCAAAGTTTAGTGTTCGTTTGACTTTATTTTACATAATAATTGGATCAATATTCCCTATTGTAATACATGATTCGACATCTACATGATATGCAAATATCAAAATATTCATTAGTCTTTATTAATGATATTGACAAACAATTAAAAACAATATATATAGAAATATAAAAAAACTAATAATAGAAATAAATGTCACCTTATACAGCTTTCTCTGAGTCATCAAATTCTTCTACCTCATCTAAATATTGACGAAGCATTATAGGTTCCTTGTTGCTATGCAACCAATTCTTCGTGCATTTTAAGGTCTCAACCAACTTTGCACCCAATGAACTCCTAAAGGAATCAAGAATCTAACCACTTGTGGAAAATGCCGACTTCGAATCAACCGTGAATATTTGAATTGCCTTTGGCAATTTGGGAGATAATTTTGCACTTGTGCCCATTCAATTTCTACCAAAGTAATATGTTAAAATTGGGATCGGTCAAATCTTCACAACAGTCAGACAAATAATCAACTAAATCATTCTTCTCAGATTGCATATTTTGCATAAGCCTAACTTTAAAAATAGAAGGAATGGGTTTAGGAAGACCTAAAACTGGTTGTGACTGACTTGGGCTACTACTTTTGGTGGTATCTTTTGATGAAGCTGACGATGGAGTGACTGGAATCGCCATTTATTGTTAGCTTGCATACAACCCTTGGAGTGTCTCTTCAACTCTTTTTAATAACATTTTTTGCAATATCTGCATCGTAAATAAGTTCAAACCTAACTTTAAGAAATTCTAACTTGCATCTTGGGTCAAGAACTGTTGCAATGAACAATAAAATGATTAAACTTTTCAACATTGCCCCATAAGAACCTAACAAATACTTCTACTTGATCCCAATCGATACGTGTCGATGGTCCATTTATATATCTTCCATCGGATCTATCTTCATTATTGTATAGTTTTCATCACTTTCCTAAACAATAAATGCTTAAACTTCATAGTAGCTTGCACCATCAAATATGTTGAATTCCATCTAGTTGTAAATATTTGCTTCATTGCAGTTCTCTTTAAACCTTTTTAGTCGTGCTGAAAGAGATCTAACAAATCTTACTGCATTACGAATAACTGAAATACCATGACTTATTTCTTTCAAGCCATCACAAATAATAAGATTGAGTATATAAGCACAATACCTCGTATGAAGCATTTCTCTCCCCAGTACTAGGTCATTCTTCTTCTCCTCAAAACAATTCTTCAATCTCAATAATGATACATCATTGGAGGAGGCATTATAAACAGTTACACAAAAAATCTTATTGATTCACCTATCTTTAAGACAAGAAATCAACTATTTTCCCACCACATCTCCCTTATGGCTTGTGACTTGAATGAAACTTATAATCATTTTTTGAAGTCTCCAATCATTATCAACTCAATGAATAGTTAAACACAAATAATTAACATTCTATATTGACATCTAACAATCAATAGTCAAACAAACTCTATGTCGACTGAACTCATTATTCAATTTCTTCTTCTCATTTAGGAACAAATTATATATATCCCTTGCCACTGTCATCCTTGAAGGAAATACAAATTTTACCATAAAATACCTTGTATAATATTGAAAACCTTCATCTTCCACATGCCAAAAAGGTAACTTGGACAATATGAAGTGCCTTGTAATCTGTTCTCTAACCTTTTTCTGAACAAATTTGACAAGTTCTTCATGGCTATCAATACCTTCAGAAAACTTACCAGTTTTATACATATTATAGCCAGTCATTCTCTTTTGCTTTTTGTATTGGATACTTCTTCCATAACTGCGTTAAATGATTCCACAATGTACGAGATCTACAATTCTTAGAATGATGTTTATATGTTTGTCCATAATAATTACATTCTGCCTTCTCAATCTCCGCGAGTTTTAAAATGATCCCACACCTCAGACCTTTTGTTTCCCTTCTTGCCTTTCCCCTCTATTTTCATATCTTCAGGGTCATCCTCTATTGGAATTGCATCATCATCTCTGTTTCATTGGTTGGCTATGGTGGTTCATGATTATTTTCCTTATCATTATACTGCAAATTTAACCAAATTTGGTTCTTGCAAAGTACATTTATGAATTCTAGAAAGCACTGAGCAATATCCATGTTCACACAACTCGTGAATATACTTCTCCTTTTGTCTCTAACTTCTTATATATCACATTTCCATTACAATACTCTCTAGCCGTTGTTCTCAACTGTTCCTCTACGCATCTTAAAATTCTTACTTTCCCATAAAAATGCTTGAATTTATTATCAATTTTTGAATAAACTAAACTTTGCCTAAATTTTCAATAGTTTATTTTAGATAAGTCAAAAGAAAAAAGAAACACTACATAACAAGTAGGAGGATCCTGTTATAATAAAAAAGTTCAAATTTTAAGAAAAAGATTAAAACTTCCTACCTTTACTTGAAAATCAGAAAATTTGTTCCAAACTGTGCACACTCCACTATCTTGATGCAAGTCAAAAAGGAATCTCCTTGGATTGTATATATAATGTTTGTTGGTTTTCAAGACGGATAGAGTTGTATGATGACTAATGTCATACAAAAATGCCATTACCTATTGTCTGATGAAAAAAAAAAGTTGAAATGAACTGCAACATATACAAAACGGGACTTTCGACATTCGGAATTAGAGTTTTGATGGGGATTCAATTGAAAATAGACAATGGAAATAGGATGAGGATTATGCATGAAATTGGGGTCTAAGAAAGGAAGCATTTGCGGGCGTGATTGACTAATTGGGAATTTTCCAATTTCTTGAGTGGAAAAAGTGGCATTTGGTGTGATTTTTGATTTTTTTTTTTTAGTTTTACTTCAAAGCCAACAATTATGGAAGGTTGAATAGTATGTTTGAGATTCTAAATATAATTTAGGTGGTCCGTGTAATTTCCCCTAGATAGAAGGCATCGACCTCAACATAATACGTGGTGGGATATAAAAGGCTTACTGGTCCATATATATTTGGCTTGCCTTGGTAATTTAGACTTGAAAAAAATGACGGGAAAATTAGGCCCAGTACGGTCCAAAAAAAGAAAAATTGAGAAATATTCTAAATTAATGTTTTTTCACTAAACCTTTAAATTAACAGTAATTAATACGCTAAAAAACAGCCAAACTTGATGAATAGAAGTCATTATACTGAAATAACAAAACACTAACCCTCCTTGTTGAAGAAGAAGAAGCCATTTTCGTCAAAAAATCAACACCGAGTAACAGTGCCACCACCATTAGAGACTCGAACCATGGGTGAAGAAAGTGTCGGCACCATTAGAGACTTGAACTGTAGGTGAAGAAAACGTCGATACTATTCTAACTTTATTTAGATTTTTAGGGAATTTTTGTGCTTTGTATGTGTGTTGTGTGTATATGGATTTCCATACTATATCCTAATTCTGATGGGTATATATAGAGTTGTGGCAGCCATTTTTATGATTTTGGAGTTTCATGTCATGCTGCTATACTAATCCTTTTTTCACGGCCATTTCTGGATTTTATGCATCAATTATGCTGTCAATTTGAGCGTACTCTATTTTCATACCCGTTTCTTGCGTTGAATTCCACCTCCAATTGATGAGATGAACAAAGAAGGTGTCGGTCCTTAGTTTGTGGAGTATCTTAAAATGGTACTTGTGCCTCAGCTGCAAGTTAGTTCTACATGTGGATTTTTCTACATCTAAAACCTAGCTTGACTTAAGTATTGAAATGATTTTGCTATTGCACTCTAAAGTTTGTTCCAAGTGTGAAAATTATCTACGGTTTGACAAAAGGTTTTTACTTGTGTTGTTTACTAACTTGCATTGAATTAACTGTGCCTCAGTTTGTGGAGTTTCTTAAAATGGTTTCTGCTAATGAGAAAACAGTTCATTAACTGTCCTTTTGATTTTGTAGATGAATTCTCCAGCTATCCATGATTTATGGGTACGAAAGGGCACCTATGAATGACTAAAATGCCTTGATGAAAGCAATTGCAAATCAACGTGTTTCTGTTGCAATTGATGTTGGTGGTTTTGACATGCAACTCTACTCCGATGTATAGTTTAACTAGACACGTTTCACTACATATAACGATCATTGATGATCGGTTGGTACTCTAGGAATGTGTTTTTACCATAATTATTGTTCTAACAATCTCTAGAAAACATTCTACGATTGTAGGGAGTGTTCAATGGAAATTGGAGGATAGAGCTAAACCCCCACGGGTTGGCAGTTGTGCGCATAATGTTACCGGATAACTGTCTAAAGGACAATGAAGATTAAACACCACTACATTATGTTGCTCTTTGTGAAAGAGTTGTCATAGTTGAGTTACTTGTAAAGCACAATGCTTATGTCAAATTCGTGTTAGTTGACCATGTGAACTCGTGTCACTTTTTTATGCTTCAGTCACTTTTTTAAGTTAGGTCACTCTTTTTAAATTGGCATGAGAGAATTCTAAATGAAAGGTCTTTATCTCACCGAAAAAAATAAACTCAAAAATCTTTTGTTTCTTACACAAATTAATATCACTTATGCTCCAAGTATAGGAGCATAAGTGTTAGGGCCTGTTACGCCCATCACACTGGCAGACCCCACATGTTAAAAAAAAAAAGAATAAAAAATACCCTCCCTCTACAGTTGGGGCCTGGCAGGTAGGGGTGTCCAAAAGTCTTGAACCGAACCGAGTGATTCTTCACAAGTTAAATACCGGAACGGGTACCCGAATCGAGAACCGATGGGTATGGGTCGGGTCTCGGGTCTAGACCAAGAATCGAATGACAAAAGAAACTAAATAATTATTTTATTTTATTTATTGAATTAATTAAATTATTTTATTTTTTTAAATAAATTAACAAATTAATTAATTAAATCAGATCATTTCATAATTTTAAGTCTTGGGCCTCAATTTTTTAATATGGATCGCAGACATTTTAATATTAATATCTACTTTTTGGTATTTGTATGCATTGAATTAATATTTTTCGACAGCTAGTTATTTATATATTTTTGAATTGGGCTACATTAATTTGTAAAAAGTTACGAATGAAATGTCATTAATTATATTTATGTAGTGTTGCTGTAAATGTTAAAAAATCTAATTAGGAATGGAACCGAAAGGAATTGAACCGAACGGAGTTATGTTACATGTGCCTAATTTTTTACCTAATGGATTACCGAATTGACAAGTGGCGGCCCCTATTAGGGGGGCGCCTGGAATGGGAATGGTGTTTGGAATATAGGAAGAAACACAAGAAAACTACTCAATAATTCAAATTGGAAAAGATATAGTTATGGAAGATTTACAAGTATCATCTACTTGATACTTGGCAACACCCTATTAAAGTTCGTAAGTGTAATAGAAAGAATATATGAGTGATTGCAATAAGCATAAAAGGAAATTCGAGATGAAACACTGGGACTTGATTGTTGAGGTCAAGCTGGTGAAATATGATAAATTCAAGTAATCTAACTATGTTTGAAAACAAGTATCCATTTGGCAACCACCAGGTAAATGTTTAAAATTTTCTGCATAGAGGAGATGCAATAAGACAGTGTCATTTTACTAATTGATTGGCCTGTGCCTAGAAAACACAGAGCTGATACAGCATTTGTTGTCTACAATTTGTTTGAGAATGTTAGGGCTATTTTGGGCCTTGACCTTCCAAGTCTACAGATAACAATGCACATTCTGCACTACAGGGAAGAAACATCCCTGTTTCCTTTTCCATACTTTATTTTCTTCCTTTACTTAGAGTTATTGTTTACGAGAATAAGGTAAGGGTGTCAATAGGACCATACTATAGACAGGCTGCACCAGATATGGCCTAGATCTCTGCTGTGCTAAGCTGTCAGAAAATCTAGAAGGTCCAGCATGACCCACAGTAGCTGCAGCTGCCTGGCCTCTGGGTTTTTTACTTTAAATGTTCTTTTTCACATTAGATATTTAAAGAGGAATTGAAATAGTAATAAAGAAACAAAAAGTTAGAAATATTATTTTATTGACTGTTCTTCTAGAGTATGATTTCAAAAGCATAGTTTTTTCAAAAGAACTTTTGTGTTTACAGTGAGTAGAAACAGGATAGAAGAAAAGAAGAAAAGGGAACGATAAAAAAAGAAAGAAGAAAAAGAAGGAAGAAGCAGAAACAATGCTGTGTCCAGTTGAACTTGGAGAATCCGACACATATCCCATACCCGTACCCATGTCGTGTCGACACGAGTACTCCGGCCATTTAAAAGAGAACGAGCATCAAAGAATAGAATTTAGATGGTGATATTGAGAGAATGTGTGTGAAAAATCTCGAAAAATGTAATGGGTTGAAATATTTACCAAAAAATTATAAAATTAACAAAAAGAAAAAAAGAAAAGAAATGGGAGTTCAAATTCCAAAATGGCTACATCCATTCCAAATCTGTGACAAAATAGACTTACACGGGTACCGTTTTCTTCTCCGTTGTAAGAATCTTACTAGAATACTTTTGCGCATGGAGGCACCGTCGATGTGAGAAAGCAAAAGGTTTCGAAGGGTGTGGTTGGAGAAGGAACGATTGCTAGGGTTATGATAAGGTAAAAACGAAAACTCCCAATTGCCAAATGACGTCGTCTATGTTGGCGATTTATTTTGATTACACGTGGCTTTTCAAAATTGCCTCTTTTAGTATAGTTAGGAAAAACATTTACATTAATAATGCAAAGATGCTATACCAATATGAAAAGGCAGCACAAGTTTCAATATAGAGTATGAATAAATTTTATGTTATGAAAGTAGATTAATATATGAAGAATGATGAAACACTTCACCTCTGACGGTCCAAAAAGGCAAACTTTAAAATTTCCATCTGCTAAAAGTCTCAATCTATTGCAACCAGCACAAAAGTGCTCCGTCATTGATGTGATGAAGGAAACTGTACCCTGGTGACCATCAATCCTGAAATTCTTGGCTGTCTCTGAGGGATGGTCCCGAATCCTTTGAAGTCCTGGAAACCGTTTCACCTGTTCAATAAATTGAACCATTCAAGGCATGCAGAAAAGAATATCAGAATCTAAAACTATTGAATATTGCATGGTTCTACCTTACCACTCTATCCAACATTTCGGAGTATGGTACAAGTTTCTTCACATTCCAGACATTTCCGTCAAAAGGCATAAACTCAATAAACCGGACATTGATTAGCTTATCACGTGTTAACTCGACAAAATCACAAATTTCATCATCATTGAATCCACGCATTATGACACAATTCAACTGAAACAGAAGGTTCAAAGCATGTATTTGAGATGTCCTTATAAAAACTCTTGACATTGGAAAGTAAGAAACCAAATGAACTAAACAACTTCCAGTGTTGGAGATAACCATGCTCCGTGCCAGCTCATAAGGCTGTGTTCTATGATTATTAGCCCTTGTTTGAGCCTCATTCTCTAAAAATTCATTTTTCTCCAAACTTATTTTCAAACACACATTCTATCAACAATATAATTTTTCACGTATGAAATCTATTATATCGGGAGAATGTGTGGTTGAAAATGATTTTGGGAGAAAAATGAGTTTTTTAAAAAATGGGGCTCAAACATGCTAAATATGGAAAGATCAAAATGATTATATGAAATATGGTAAAACTTACTTTGACAGGATTATATCCCAAATCTATTGCTGCATCAATCGACTTCATTACCCTTTCATGTCCTTTACGCCTAGTCATAAATTCAAATTTTGCAGGAACCAAAGTGTCTAAACTTATATTCAACAAACTAAGTCCACATTCTTTTAACGATGGAAGTTTCCTATCAAGAATAATTCCATTTGTAGTCATGGCCAGGGTCTTCAATCCATTTAGAGTTGACAATTGTAAGCAAATTTCTTCAATATCCTTCCTAATGGTTGGCTCCCCACCAGTCAATCGAATTTTGTGTACACCAGAACTAACGAATAAATTTGCCAAACGAACAATCTCATTCGTTGAGAGAAGTTCCTGGCTAGGAGTAAGCTCTGCACCCTCAGCTGGCATACAGTATTGGCATCGTAAATTACAACGTTCTGTTAATGAGATCCTCAAGTAAGTATGTTGCCTCCCAAATGAATCAACTAACATATCAGAGACAGGAGTATCTTTTATTGCATCCTCTGCTAATGTTCCACATGAGGTTGAGAACATCTTCAGTCTGGAGCCATCTAAATGGCCACTTAGACCTTGAATATCCCCGCCTCCATACAGAAACATATACTTGCCCTGTTATTTGAAAATGGCTATAATTAACTAATTATAGACTAATAACCGAAGAAAATGCACAATGAAAGTCAACCAGACTTGTGTAAGCCAATTCAACAAACAGGAATAAAAAAGTAAGACAAAGCTACAAAAATAAAAATGAACGTAATAGATCAAAGAGGGAGAGGGAAAAAATGAAGCAGTCTGTCTACAAACCTAACTATTGCAATTTCTTCGTGAACGATAGAAAAAACTAATAGAAAGGAAAATACTTCTTCTGAAGAAGTGTATGGACTAGTTAGCATAGTGAAAAAACAAATGAGCAACTGGATTGACCACGAGAAGGAAATTAAAAGAATGCTACAACTGCATTGAGTGGAAACAATAACTAATTCTTCTCCATCCCTTCTTCCGGAGTCTGAAAATGGAAGGAAGCGGAAAAACAATCGTTCAAATGGAACCTAAAAGGCTTTGGCATGCAGAATATTCCAGCATAACTTCACTATCACTAGCCTTCTTGGTAAATTGTCAAGTTAGCCTTTCAAACATAAACAGAAGATATCAACTGCACAGTATCCTTGTCAATTTGGTAATATAACGAATATTCACTCGAGATTTCTGAACTTTTCTCGATAGTACAAAAGGAAAAGTGGAAAAAAGATAACTTTAGGATGATAATGAGTTTACATAATGAACTCTGGAAAACAATCATTAAGAAGACTTCAAATTTTGTATGGTAACTTATCCCTCATCTGTAACATTGACAATTTGGACCAACTTATTTCTCAAATTTCAATTGACGCTATTCCATAAAAATCATGTTCGTTCATAAGTGTAACTATCCACATCTTCCGAAGCTTAAATTTTATCGTCCAGTATTAAAAACATCAATAGAAATCAGCTTCTTCTTCTTCTTCTTTTTTTTTTCCTTGAACCCTTTTCTTTTTCAATTTCAAAGAACAGCAATGTCACAAGTTTTAATCACATAAGTACCCAAGATTAGCATATGGAACACGCCAGCCAAAACTATAAAGCCGTAAATACATAAACCATGCCCATATCATTTTCCATAATCACGAGCACGAAGAAAAACAAAAGTTCAAAATCAAACCAAACAAGTTCAAATCAAAGTAATCGTGCACCTGATCAATAACTCAAATTGTGGCTGTTTATAGATGCAGCCGAACCCATCACTACAAAATATATTACTAAATTGGGTGCAAATAACTTAGTGCCGCATAAACATCATAAAAGTATTTCAAAAAATGCAAATAAGCGTACCAAGCTTAAATTTCTGAAACCGCGATGCCATTGGAAAATTTTGGAGATGCCGGAACGCATGAAGAAAGCAAATTAAGTCCGCAAATATTTCTGCTTATTCCGTTCCTTCTCTATGAAGTTTGGGATCTCAATGAGTGAAAAAATGTGATGAATAAGATTTGGCTGAGATTGGGATGAATTTGCTTTGGAATATTGGAATCTCTCTTCTATAAAAATGGGAAAAGGAAACATCTGGCAGTGAGACAAAAACGTACCCAACTACAAGGAAAGAAAACGATGGCTGTTCGATTTGAATCGCCGCCACAGACAACTAGCTCGCGCCTCGCGCCAAAGGTCAAACCGGTGTTTTTCACATTTTACATTTGCGTGGCTCATGTTTGTAAACCCATTATAAACACTTTCAATTCAAAAAATTCACAAGTTTATTTATTTACTCATTATACATTTTTATCAATTTATAATGTGAATAATTTATAAACGCTTCTCAAATTTACTTATGGGACAAAAATCTTGACGTCACTTCAAAGTTTACATTTTATGCTACCTTAAATTTTAGTCATACTTTGTTGAATTAAACTTGATTGTATTTTGACATATTTATTGACATCTACTCACATGAGAGTAGGATCCATGTGAATAAAAAAGATAAAAAAAATTCTTACCCCTATTGTGAGGGGGTCGTCAGCATAGCAGAGTTTTACTTTGTTAGTCTTTTAACTTTATATTTATAGAGAGATAATACACGTACAGGGGGGTGGGTGCACTGCCGACCACTAATAGAGGGGGAGGAGGGTGTATTTTTTTTTTTCTTTTTTTTTAAAAACATGTGGGGCCGCCAATGTGAGTAACCTGGCAGGCCCCTATGACTTTTGCTCCAGTACCATTGGAACTCCATTAGTTCCTATGTCTATTGTCATTTTACTAAAAAATGATAGATGAGATTATTTACGAGGCTATTAATTTTGTTCAACTCGACATTTGAAAAACTTGATCGTTCCTTAAACTATACACCATGTCAGCAAGAGGTCACTTAGCTTTAGTGATGAGTGTATTTTACATGTTTATTTATGTTATTAAACTTGTTATATAATTGATAATTAGAGCAAATTTCTACTTAATTTAGTGTAAATTTGTTATTGTATGTAAAATTTGAACTTATAGCATTTGAGCAGAAATGAAGGATTTTGAGCTTAATTAAAGTTAATTCGAAACAATTGAAGGCTACCCAGATTGCATTGAGTTGATAAAGAGTTTTAAGATGACCATTGAAGGAAATTTACAATTTTTGGGAGTGAAATTCAACATTTGAGAATTTTGGGGACTAATATGCACATTTTTCGAACTTGAGGACGACCAATTTCATATGATTATGAAGTTTTCAGATCAATATGGAAACTTTTGAAAGTTACAAGATCAGAATTGAGCATTTGGACAGAAAATGACCAAAATTGGACAAAATTAAATTTTATGGACCAAAATGAAATACACTGGAATCACCGCGGTCCGGGTTAATGCCCTGTTTGCCGCGGTTCATTGTGGTTTTGCTTACAGCGGCGAACCATGATTCGGTTTGGGGGGAGGCTTTGAATTTTTTTTTATTTTTTATTTTTTTTCTTTCTCTGGTTTGAATCATTTTCGAAGCACAACTCCCTAAAACACCTTCTCATTATGTAAGCACATCGTCTAGGTCAAGTTAAAGGAGGAGAAGTATTCCAAAACAAAAACTAGAGAGAAAGGGGGGACAAAAATCAAGAAATAATTCAAAAACTAGGTTTTCCAAGTTTAGCATGAAAAAAAGCGATCATAGGTGCAAGATTATCAACTTTTTCTCGTTTTTCCTTCAAAACTCGATGATGCACTCCAATTATTTCTTTTTTCTTCTCCCGTGATGTTTAACTAAATCTAAAAGTTGGAATGGACGTGTGACATATTTGTAAACATTTAATTTCAGCCCTCATGATTCTTAAGTTTAACTATTTAATGTGTTGATTTTACTTCTATTTTTTGTTATCTTTGAAGCAATCGATCACTATGTTAATTGATTTGTGAATTTATAACAAACTAATAGGTAAGTTGTAGATATAGATTACGTAGTAAAATTCAATAATTGGATAAAAAGTAGAAATACAATTCTTATTGTTGCGGTCATTAACTGAATTCTTAGATGATTTAATACGTTTAGTTGAGACTTATTTTGATTCACATAGAGATAGATTGAGCTGACTTGGTCAGATATGATTGATTTGAACTCGAGAGAGTAAAATTGATTTAATAGTGATTTTGACCGAATACGACTTTAAAATCGAACTTGAAAGGCAAGATTAAAGGGGATAACTATGGTAAAATCGTGAATCATAACACCTTTTACACAGTTAAAACTTTTACACAAGTTAAAATCATCATTGTTACTTGCACACTTTTTAATCGTTTTCTTAGATTTATAATGTCTAGGATAATAAATTGAAATCATTAACTGTTTTTACTCAAATAGAAATTATGAGTTTTTAAATCAATATTTAGATAAATAGTTCTCGTACGAATGATAATTTGAACTCTTGGGTCTACTCTATTATTTGTTAATAAATTTTGTATGCTTACAATAAAAATCACACATCATTAGTAACAAGAACTCGTTTAGTACTTTGGTATGTTCACACACACACACACACACACACACACACACATATATATATATATATAAATATGGCGCGCCAAGTAGGGGCGCCATATATATATATACTCAAAATATAAATCAAA
>CAIGRS010071848.1:0-10954 GCA_903798395.1 Fraxinus floribunda | reverse complement strand
TTCCAAAAAAAAAAAAAAAAAACGCACCAATGATGTGACCAACAGATCCCAAAACCTCTCACATCCACGCAAGCCAGATTTCTGCACACTTGGACGAGCTGTTATGACACGTGGCCTTCTCCAGAGAGGATGGAATTGGTTGCGCGCACTCTGACGATCAAGTTAGTTGGAGGAATAGTTTAGAATGAATGAGAGCTTTGAATGTGAGCTTCTAATAAAAAGGGGTCGGCTTGGGAGTTAATCATTAAAAATGTGTATATCAATAATATAAACTTGAGAGTCTAAACTTGCATCCCCCAAATGACACTAAGTGTGAGCTTTTATACTTGGACGAAATGAATGGAGTCCTTTGGATGCTAGCACATGTGGCCTCATCCAAACAACTTCCCTATTTTGTCAAATACATCAATCAATCATTGCCTTAAACGCTATAACCTTATTTGTGTTCACAAAGCCTAGCTTGTACTTTTAGACTTGACTAAACATGATGGCGGCGGCGGCGGCGTGGTAGTGGGTTGTCTTGTCAACTCATGTTGTGTTGGATCCATTTGAGAGCTTGTTGTTGCCTCGTCCTGGCTTGTTCTGTCAATAGGGTCTACTTGTAAAGGGGATTGTCCAGGTCTTTTATGTGGGAGAGTCGGGTTACTCGCACCCGGATCGGTTCGTTCATATGCATTTGGGCTGTCCTATGCTAGTGTATGAGGCATGGACCCCCGAACTTATTGCCACGTAGGCTAATTGGCCCCTTTCATTGGTCATAGCTTTTCATGGCGTAACAACACTCCCCGAAGTCCAGGTATGATTATTTATATAATGCGTAGACTTTCGAGTTGGTAGAAAACCTGGATCGGGTGTTGAGCCTTTTAAGTAGCTAACTTAGCGCGAGAATTACTAGCTGCTATACGAGAGATGTAGCAGTAGCAACCACCTTAATAGCCACGGGCAGGCTGGATCATCTTCAATTAAAGAACAGTTTCGCAAGATACACCCACTCGTGTTTGAAGATGGCCCCGATCCACTAACTGCTAAGGAATGACTTCACCATCTAGAGCGTGTTTTTAGGTTTATGGAATGTACTGATGCACATAAAATCCTTTGTGCGGTATTTATGATGAAGAAGGGAGCAAGTCATTGGTGGGAAATGACTACTAGATCATGCATCGAGGAGCAACAACGTAACCTTACACGGGCACAGTTCAAAGAGGTAGTGCTTCAAATGTACTTTCTAGCTGCTTTAAAAGATAAGAAAGAATTAGAGTTTCTTGAGCTGAGCAGGAAAACATGACGCTCACTGATTATGTGTGAAAGTTGGAGGAGTTATCTAGATTTGCTCCACATCTGGTGGACATAGAAGAGAGACGAGGATGCCGATTTGAGAGTGGACTGAGATCTGACATTAGGAAAGGGGTGGCAGTATTCCGATTGAGTACTTATCGGGAAGTCCTGGAGAAGGCTCAAGTATACGCTTTTGATGATGACCAGATTGGTGAAAGTAGTAAACAACATACATGCTCCTTAGAGAAGCGAAAATGGTATGACAATATCAAGACGAACAATAAAGGTCCTAATAAGAAGGGAAAGACAGAAACAGGTGCCAACATTAATGACAAGAGTCAACAATCACTCTGTCCCAAATGTCAAAAACCCCATCAGGGAGAATGCCTTGCAGGAAAAGGTATTTGTTACAGATGTGGCAAGCCAGGACACGTTGTCAAAGACTACATTGAGGGACAACCTAAGAAAACTGAAGATCAGAATGTGGGCAAGGCTAGAGATTTTGCATTAACCCAGGAGGAGGCAAAGCATGACTACAATGTGGTGGCAGGTATCATATCAATCTCTGACATGCCTGCTTTTATATTAATTGATTCGGGAGCTACACACTCGTTTGTTTTTTCAATATTCGTTACAAAGTCAAATATAGAATGTGTACCCCTTGATAACATATTAGAAGTATCCCTACTATCTGGGAAGGTGCTTAACGCAAATTATATCACGAGGAACCTAAATTTATAAATGGATGGGAAGATTATAAAAATAGACTTGGTGGTTCTAAACATGAAAGATTTTGACGTTATACTTGGATTGGATTGGTTCTCGAAAAATCATGCAACCATTTGTTGTTTCAAGAAGGATGTAATTTCTCAACAACCCGGTGAGAAAGAATCTCATTTCTTTTGAACAAGAGTGAAACCTCAACCCCGACTTATATCAGTAGTGCATGCTGAACATTTGCTGAAAAAGAAGTCTACTCAAGGATTCTTGGTGTCTTTGACTAGCATTGATCAGAAGGAGTTAACCATTGGCGAAGTTCGAGTGGTTAGGGATTTTTCAGATCTATTTCCAAAAGTTTTACCAAGAATGCCTCCAAACTGAGAAGTCAAGTTTCTATTGACCTTGTACCGGGCACACAACAATTTCAAAGGCCCCTTATTGTATGGCACCGATAGAACTTCAATAATTGAAAGTACAATTGCAGGAATTGCTAGACAAGGGTTTTATTAGACCTAGTATCTCACCATAGGGAGCCCCAATATTGTTCGTAAAGAAGAAGGATAGATAGATGAGAATGTGCATCGATTATTGAGAGCTAAACCCTATTACAATTAAAAATAAATATCCCCTTCCCAGAATTGAAAATTTATTTGACCAGCTACAAGGTGCCAAGGTCTTCTCGAAAATTGATTTAAGATCAAGTTGTCATCAGTTGAAAATTAAAGCAACTGATGTTCCTAAGACATCATTTAGAACTCGATATTGGCACTATGAGTTCTTGGTGATGCCTTTTGGCTTGACAAATGCACCAGCAGTCTTCATGGATCTTATAAATTAAGTTTTCCGCAACTATTTGGATCAGCCTATTATTGTCTTCATTGACGATATACTAATCTATTCAAAGAGTGAGCATGAACATACAGAACACTTAAGGATTATTCTCGAAATACTAAGAAAGGAGAAGCTCAATGCCAAATTCAAAAAGTGCAAATTTTGGCTCAATAGAGTAGGATTTCTAGGCCACATAATCACAGCCCAAGGAATTGAAGTTGACCCAGGTATAGTGGAAGCAATCACAAATTGGCCTCGGCCAACTAATGTTAGAGAAATGCGCAGCTTCTTGGGATTAACATGTTATTATAGGAGATTCATTGAAGGGTTTTCAAAGATTGTCATTCCAATGACTCAATTAACGAGAAAGAACATAAAGTTCCAATGGAGATATAAGTGCGAANTTGGCCTCGGCCAACTAATGTTAGAGAAATGCGCAGCTTCTTGGGATTAACATGTTATTATAGGAGATTCATTGAAGGGTTTTCAAAGATTGTCATTCCAATGACTCAATTAACGAGAAAGAACATAAAGTTCCAATGGAGATATAAGTGCGAATAAAGCTTTCAGGAACTAAAACAGAGATTGACCTCAGCTCCAGTTTTGACCATAGCTCCAGTTTTGAGCAATAGGCTAGCGAAGATATTTCTGTTTTTTAAGCTCGAGCAACAACTTGGCGGCATACTAGCAGAAATCCGGCAACTTTTTCTTCTTGTTCAATAACCGAACACAAGGACTCCCAAATCATCTATACAACCTACCAATTTACTCCTTGAATTTTAAAACTCTTTAACAACTATATTTTTGTCTAAAGATTGTCAAAAACTATATTACCTAACACAAAGATAAGGTCCACGCAATATCACCAGCTCCAAAAAAAGAACCACTTAGAATCCAATCACCTAATGCTTAGCAAAAAATAAAAAAATAAAAATTGCCAACATCTATAAAGGTTATATCCTCGGTAACACAAAAATAATCAAGCGCATCCAAATGATATTAATTAACATGCTTCTTATGTAGTGTGACGAGAACATACGAGGGAACTAAGATTGTGAAAAAGTGATAAATTAAAAGAGCCAGAGTATCCAATTATTTTAAGAAAGAAGGTACTTTTGACTGTTCTGGAGGCACAACCTTTATTTTGTTTCTTTACTTATCATTCATATAGTGACTTGATTCACTCACCAATATGTAATCATAGTTTACAAGTCTATTGGCTGGTACTAACAATAGTAATTCTAATGTGTGTGTTCCTATCAGTTGATTATTTTTTGGTGTATAGTGTATTAAATGAAACTCTTTCAGCTCTAATTTTTCAATGGATTCTGTATTCTTGAAAAAATATATAGCACTATTTTGGCTTCTTATCCTACTCACTCATTCTTGAGAGATGCAGCTTCAAGATCCTAGCTTGGACATCCACGAGGAAAGTAAATACCTTATGCTCTCTGTTCAGGAGCTGGTGTCAGGTGATCAATGCGAAGGGATGTTTGTTTTTGATCGTGAAAGCAAAAGGCCTCAAGAGCCCAATGACAGTAGTCGATTTACAAAAGACGGAAGAAATCCTAAGAGCTTGCTATAGACGTTGTTGATGAGGGCAGGTCACTCACTTCCCATGTATAAAACAAAGCATCTTAAGACAAATGAATTTAGGGCGTTGGTGGAGTTCAAGGGAATACAGTTTGAGGGAAAACCAAAGAAATATAGCCATTGCAGAGAGTGATGCTACTATAGAAGCATTAGCCTGGTTAATTCACGCATCTGAAAATAATCGTGAAGAAGAAGATAATTCCCCGCCCAATGTCACTGTCAACATGCTGAAAGTTCTAGGAAACCACAGTAATCGAATACTATGATATCATTATATGGATACTGTGTTGCCTAATTACGACTTGCGGGATGATGATGGTGATTTTTAAGTGCCGACTCATACATGTATTTCTTTATAAATTGCTTATTGTTGGTCTTAGCTCGCATATAGTAGACCGAGGTGGATCCTGTAATTTTTTTACTCATACGGGTTTGGGAACTCTTTTAAGTGAAAAGTATAGTCATTCAACTTTCTAATTACATTAACTACTTTTACAGAAGACTGAAGCTGAAGCTTAATGACTAACGGCTACAGAGCTGATTCTTCCATTATATTTTCAGAGATGCAGCTTCAAGATCCTAGCTTGGACATCCACGAGGAAAGTAAATACCTTATGCTCTCTGTTCAGGAGCTGGTGTCAGGTGATCAATGCGAAGGGATGTTTGTTTTTGGTCGTGAAAGCAAAAGGCCTCAAGAGCCCAATGATAGTAGTCGATTTACAAAAGACGGAAGAAATCCTAAGAGCTTGCTACAGACGTTGTTGATGAGGGCAGGTCACTCACTTCCCATATATAAATCAAAGCATCTTAAGACAAATGAATTTAGGGCGATGGTGGAGTTCAAGGGAATGCAGTTTGAGGGAAAACCAAAGAGAAATAAAGCCCTTGCAGAGAGTGATGCTGCTATAGAAGCATTAGCCTGGTTAATTCACGCATCTGAAAATAATCGTGAAGAAGAAGATAATTCCCCGCCCAATGTCACTGTCAACATGCTGAAAGTTCTAGGAAACCACAGGAATCGAATACTATGATATCATTATATGGATACTGTATTGCCTAATTACGACTTGCGGGATGATGATGGTGATTTTTAAGTGCTAACTCATACATGTATTTCTTTATAAATTGCTTACTGTTGGTCTTAGCTCGCATATAGTAGACCGAGGTGGATCCTGTAATTTTTTTACTCATACAGGTTTGGGAACTCTTTTAAGTAAAAAGTATAGTTTTTATGAAAGATTAATGTAATTGATGAAAAGTTGGTTTATTTTCCACCTTATTTAATAAGTGGTTAGACGGAAAGAAAATTAAGTCCACATGGTAAAAGAAAAGGATAAATTGTACTCATGTAAATAACAATAAAGAAGTTTATTACTTATTTCTAGAAATGCACAACTTAATTCTTATTGCCAATAATACATCTTTTCCAACTTTTCAGTACGCATAGTCTTAAAGTAGATGCCATCACTCTTTGCTACCCAAAGACATATATGTTCTGGACAATCAGAGACCCATTTGGCATTATAAACTTCGAAAGCTCTATTCTTTGAACCCCACCAAAGATGACAGAAAAACAATGTAGTTTCAATAATGTTATCACAAAACTTCCAATTAAAATCTTGGTTTACATTTATTGTATGAAATCCAAGATCGTCATTTGCAGATGCACAATGCAACCTCAATGGACTGGAACCTTGAGGGAGTCCGTTGACAACAGATACCTTGTGTCCTTCGGTAAAACACGAGTTTGTCTTGAGAAGGTTGGCTGATAGGATGAGGATTTGTATAAGAATTTTAAATAACATGGCATAATTCATGCTGCTTGTTGGTACAAGTGATATTTTACGTTTCTTTGTTTTCCCGTGGAGAATATCATACAAGGAATGGTGGAGCCTTCAAACCAAATTACACGCATCAATGACAGCATTATAATAGCATTAACAGACATTTATAGCTCCTATAATAATGCATTTGACTGTAATTAGAAGGCAATTCACATGCATATATTGAATACAATAGAATATGAATTGTGGTAATTGAAATTTATTATCAAAAGCGATTGTGATTTTTGAAATCTGAATGCAATACAGTGTCCATATAGTGATAGTCTGGCAACACGAAAACTACAAGGGTGTCTTCAATTGAGATTGTGATGGATTTTAAAAATCGTTCCAAATTTAGGTGTTCTCAATTGAGATGTTAATGTATTTTAATGAAACTCCTTAAAATTTGGGTGTCACCAATTGAGATTTAAATGAAATCTTTTAAGTTTTAGATATCCTCAATAACTAATAATACCTCATGTCGAAATATATCTTACACAACATTTATTCTTGCACGGAAAATTATATGTTGCCAAATTCTTATTTGGGCAATTTTACTATTTTTCGTGTTGCCAGACTATCACTATGCGGATACTGTATTGCATTCAGATTTCAAAAATCACAACCGCTTTTGATTATAAATTCCAATTGCCACAATTCATATTCTATTGTATTCTGAGAATTTTTATAGAAGGAAAGTGTTGTTTTCATCGACAATATTGTGTTCAATTTATGCATGTGAATTGCCTTCTAATTACAGTCAAATGCATTATTATAGGAGCTATCAAGGTCTGTTAATCCAATTGTAATGCAGTTACCGATGCCTGTAATTTGGTTTGAAGGCTCCACCATTCCTCGTATGATATTCTCCACGGGAAACTCATTAATTTGTTTCCTAATGTAGCTTCACCCTTAGAAAACAACTATAAAAAGGATACAACAGTCTTGAAGAAGCATAAAATATCACTTGTACCAACAAGCAACATGAATTATGCCATGTTATTTAAAATTCTTACACAAATCCTCATCCTATCAGCCAACCTTCTCAAGGCAAACTCATGTATTACCCAAGGACACAAGGTATATGTTCTCAACGGACTCCCTCAAGGTTCCAGTCCATTGAAGTTACATTGTGCATCTGGAGATGACGATCTTGGATTTCATACACTAAATGCGGGCCAAGATTTTCGTTGGAAGTTTTGTGATAACATTATGGGAAAAACATTGTTTTTCTGTCATCTTTGGTGGGGTTCAAAGAATAGAGCTTTTGATGTTTATAATGATCACATTGATTGTCCATTCAATTCATGTCTTTGGGTAGCAACTAGTGATGGCATCTATTTTAATACTGGAGTGATGGAAAAGAAGTATGATTGGCAATAAGAATTAAGTTGTGCTCCTAGAAATAAGTAATAAAATTATTTATTGCTTTGTACACGAGTAAAATTTATCCTTTTCTTTTACCTTGTAGACTTAATTTTCTTTCCGTCTAACCACTTTTTAAATAAGGTGGAAAATAAACTAACTTAAGTAGTTAATGTAATAGAAAGTCAAAAACTAAAATTTTCACTTAAAGAGTTCCCAAACCTGTACGAGTAAAAAAATGAAAAGATCCACCTCGGTCTACCATATTTCATGAGATTCTTATGGAATTTGTGGAAATTTATTCACACGAAATTTATTAGAATTTATAATTTCTTAAAATCCATCAAAACCTTAGTTGAGGATACCCTAGTAAAATTGCCTAAATAAGAATTTTGATTCTTAGAATTTACTATAAATTACCTATGAATTAATCCTCTTAGCATCAGCCAATCCATTTCATTTTTCAAATTGACTGGTTTTAAGTGGGAAATATATACATTCTACTAATTTGTTTTATGTGCAGTCCATTGACAGATTGAATTACGAAAAATTCTTATTACTAACTCTCCATATTTGGCTCCATGGAAAATTTTCAGGAATAAAATCCATTGCTATATATTATATATGTTAAAGGATCAGAAAAAAATATAGTTACGAATTTACAAATTCCTAGGAAGAAAATAAGAACAGAAAATACTGGAGTACGATGCCAAAATTCAATAAAGATATAAATTTTAACATGCTAAAAGGAGATAAAGGTTGCGTCGTAGATACAAATATTTGTGACGTCATTTTGAAAATGGATTTCAAATCTTCTAATAATCTATAATATATTAAAGGGTAATTATATTACCACAACAAAATTTAATTACTACACCACATTATAATCACACAACAATTAAAATATATTTTTAATAAATGCACCACAACAAATTTACAATTATACTCCTAATACAATATAAACTAAAAATAAAAAAAACAGAATACAATTTGTGGTGTACTCATCCTATCAATATTACTCATCATGTTTCTCAACTCTTTCGGCCCTATTTAATTAGATCATTTGATTCAGTAGGTATGTAGATTTTCCAATCAGGCGATAGAGGCAGCCTCCTTCTCGACTTCTTTATTATCTCCTGCAGCAGAAGACGCATCTAGCGTGGGTATTTTAGGAATACCGAATTTTGTTGTATCTTTAGCAGGTGAACCGGGCTTGTCTAACGCGGCAGCCACAGTAGCTGTTGGAGTAGCGCCTATTCCATCCTTTAGTTCGTTTGGTGTTCCATCCTTCCCTTCCTTCACATCCTTCCCTCCCTTAGCATCTTTACCATATTTCTCAGGTTCAAGTGGGGGTGGTAACATGTGAGGTGGGGGTGTCTGCTTCAACTTCAGAAGCATTTGACGCATTCTCGTGAGATCAATGGGTTTCCCGGGGTTTCGCCCCTGAATAACCAAAACAGAAGGCTTCTTTTCCTCTTCTTTTTTCTCTCTTCTCTTCTCAAAATTGGGAACTTCACGAGGGATGATCTCCGCAATTGCTTTCCAATATTTTTGGTCAGCTTCCTTGTGGAACTTCTCTTGGTTTTTAAGGTAAAGCTGCACAAAACAAATATCCAGTTGTTAATGAAACTTTGTTTAAACTTTGACATGAAGTTGGATGTATGATCTTACTTTCTCTCTTTCCCTATTCTGAGCCTTGTTAGTCTCACTATTCTGTTTCCATTTTTCATAAAACTGTCTTTTGTAGTCATCAGCTTCAGCAATAATCCAATTCTAAGATTTGGGATGCAAAATTACTGCAGCTAACTTTTGCTATAAATTTCTTGATTGGGATGAAAGATTAATTTACTGTAGTAATTGAATTTTAATTTTTGGCTGATGATTGAATCTGAATGGCTGTCGATCGAATCTAAATTGTATATTTTGGGATTGAATCTGTTAATCCTCTTTAGTTTTCTTGATTATGTTTTTATTTGTGGTGGAACTATAATTTATTTTAGAATAACTATATATTAATTATGTAATTTCACTTAAGGATATTTAAGTAAATAAGAAAAATATTAAAAAAATGTGGTGCACTTAATAAATTGTGTAGTGGTAATATAATTACCCTATATTAAATATCGTATCATGTGAGAATCATTTTTTTTTTTACGATTATAGTCCTACTACAATTCAATTATTTCAATAATACCTTATTTTTTATTTTTCAATATGTATTAAACATTCAATTTTGTATTTCGTTATTTACGTGCATGTATAATAATTAATACTTATTTTCATTTCTTTCATATTTAGATCAAAATGGTGCAAGTTAATTCTTCAAGTTCATGTACACTTTATATATTTTGGGAGGATATTCAATTACTTTAGGAGTAAATAAATTATTCAAATTCATGTACAGTTATTTATTTTTAAAATTATTAATTTAATCTATGATTTAAATTTATTTTCTAGGTTCACATCCATACCATTTTGTCTAAATTAATTGTCAAGATTACGAGTATATAAATTATTATTTTCTATATTCATTAATTCGAATTAATTAAATTCCATATTCATGAATGTATTTGATCGTTCTTATGAGTGTTAGATATAAATGAATCAATCTCTCAACTATTTAAATTATTATCAAAAATTGGTTGTTATTTCATTTCAATCATCAAATATTTTGATCTCCCACATCATGGAATCAAAGGCTCTAAGAGACTTATCGGCTTATGAAAATGAATGGTACATTAAAGTGACGGTGGTTCGAAACGGTTTAGTCAAATCTTATTCCAACAATGCTAAAAATTTAGATATTTTGAGAAGTAAAAAACAACTCATGATGAAATTTTTTTCTATTCGTCTCGGTTTGCAATGACAATCAACAAGGTCCAAGGATAAATAATATCTCATGTCGAAATATATCTTCCGCAACATGTATTCTGGCATGGACAGTTATATGTTGCAGTTTTAAGAGGACATTTTATAGCAACTACAAAGGTTTTAGTTAAGTCAGATACTCATAATCCTACAAAAAATATATTGTACAAAGAGATTTTCAATGAATAAAAAGTTCATTTCACATAAACAATTTTTTTAAACTATTTTTTATATTTACGCATCTTCAAATATTACTATGACAACGCGTATAAAGCTTTTCAGAATAACGTGTAACGCACGTTCATATGTGACTAGTATGTGTACAGAAAGTAAGGGTTTGACTTTGAAATGATGTATCTGACATCCAGTAATTATTTAATTTTCTAAGGTTGAATCCAATATAATATATTTTAGGTTTTGTGATAAAAATTTTATGTAATTGAGAAGTTTGTTACATGAAGGAAGTTTGTTTAATCTTG
>CAIGRS010071832.1:0-11947 GCA_903798395.1 Fraxinus floribunda | reverse complement strand
AATTCTAGCTATTTCAATACATTGTGACTAAAACAGTAATAGAGCTTGTAAATCAATCTCACTTAAAGAAGAAGATGAATAGACATATTCAAGCAAGACTTTAAGTCAGTTAAGCCCTTACTTAAGAGAAATGTGATTTCTCTCAATTTCGTGAGATCTAAAAAGAATTTATCAGACAACTTAACCAAACCTTTACCCAAAAAAGGTGTTAATGAATCATCGAGGAAGATGGGCTTAACCGTAAGGGAATCATCCCTGGGAATAACCCAACCTTTGTGATTGGAGATCCTATGAAGAAGGTTCAATGTGGTAGGAACAACCCGCATTGCGTGACTCGTAATAGCACTATATTATTTGTGCGCATCCCTATGGTGACAGTGCTATGATTGTGATGTTAGGAAGGTTTTAACCCTAAATGAGTACCGAGTAGGAAATTCTCGCGAGGTGTAGGTCATACGCATCATTGGATGACTCACCTATGTAAAAGTTGTCATGTGGCCGTGGCTATGAGATTGAGCTATTACCTAGAGACTCTTACTAGAATCAAGATAAGAGGGCATGGCCATTAACAGCGCTACCTACTATGAATCAAGTCTAAATCGATACTGTGTGGAACAATTGCAATTTGACCAAAGGGACCTAATTCAAAGCTTAGTCCATTATGGCTCCCTCAAATGGAAATTGTTATCACTAAGTGAGTTTCAAGTCGAAAAGACACTTACACATATTACACAGTATAATATTGCCACTATATACATATATATAATCATTTTGAAAGTTTAAGATTTCTGGGGGATTGTTAAAAGTAATTTTAAAACTTTCAAATTGAAAATTAAAATATCAATTTCTTGTATTTTAATTGTTCAGTTTTTTATTTTTAATTTCCAGATTCAATACAAAATTTAATCTCATTACTATATTTGTAACTTATAATTAATTTGATTAATTTTCATTATGTGAGTTTTGAATTTTTCTACCATAAAAAGGGCGAATTTCCCATTGTTTTACACATAAAAAAACAAGCATATGAAAAACTCTCTAGTCATTTCATATTATCTTTTGGCAATTTATAAGAGCTTGTTTTATCTCTCTATGTGGTCGTGCTTATAGAAGGAGAAACGACTGCGAGCTATAATGGTTTTATCTTGAAGTTGTACAATGTCGAAAGTACCTGCACGAAGGGAGGGTCACACGACTTTAGGACAACGTTCATCGCGGCTCTCTTAGGCCAACTTTTCTAACTCTATTATCATATTTATATTATTTGATTAATACTTATAGTTGATAGTTTATTACACAAATCACGTAATTTTTACAACAATACCACATCACTTGCAATAAAGAAAAGTGAAAATTACAGTTTACAAGAGTTTTAATCTTTTCATTTCAAAATCAAGATTTACAATTTTTTTTTTTTCAAAAATCAGATCATAATTAAAATGTTAATTATATTACATTATTATTATTCCATCCATCCCATAAAGATAGTCTTTTCTTTTTCTTTTTTCATATGCTCCAAATTATAGTCATGTTTCTTATTTGAAAATGTAGTTAATATTTTAGTTTTCTAATTTGTCTATATTTAATGTGTTTTGTTATCACAAATATAAACCACTCCATTATTTAATTGTAGTTGAAACAATAAATTAAAAACCAAAAAAAATATTTCATCTCCCATGACATTTATCCATTTGAATTTGTATTGAATGACTTTGGAATGTTAATTACATTGATTCTTGCATTAAACAATAACTAGTACCAAAAATAGTTTAATAAATTTGAATATTGAATGCATAATTTAATTACCTTGAATATTGATTACATTAATGTAGGGATGTATTAGGAAAAATGATAGTAATATTTATTATTTCAACTATATTAACTAAATTTTCTTAATCTGTTAATTAATCTATATACCCTAACCCACCCACCCACCCACCCCACCCCACCCAATTTCAAAACCCTAAATCTTTCTCACATTTTTCTCTATATTCTCTCTTTACCCTCTCTCTACCTTTTTCTATTGATGGTGACACTCTCCCGCTCCCTATATCGATCTTCACAGCAACGACAAATGTATGGAAATTGGGAAAGTTAGCACTGCCTTCTCTATACTGGTGAAAAATTGAGGTAGAGTGGATACCGCCTCTTTCGTCGGCACCAAAAATGCCGTTTCACTAAAGAGGCTTTTTGGTACTTCTGTTTCTGCTGGAAGTACCGCTATCGAAGCGTAAGGACTGCTATTGACGCTGTCTTTTGTAGCGTTGGACTTGGGTTTGTAGATCTCGTTGGATTTGAATTTGTGGATAATTGGTCACACTCAAGTGAATTAGTTTCAAGAGTATTTCGCCAGTTTTTGGCGACTCTCACTTTCAACCCGATTCATCGCCTATGTGCCCTTTACTTCCAGTCATTCCGAAGAACACTTGCCCTATATCTTACCATGGCTGCTAGCACGGAGTTAGCTTGGGCTTCTTCCTCGAGTCTTGTCATGATCGCGCACTCGATGAAATAGCTTTACAAGCGGCATTTGCTGTAGTAGCGTTGGATTTGGGTTTGGTAGCAGGGGTAAGTAGATAAGTGATGTTTGTGGTTTTGGAATCGAATTTGGGTTTGGGGATAGTTTTGGTGCCGGATTTGGCAAAGAAAGAGATGGTTGGCACAACCTTAGTTGGTGGTGTTAGCTTCAGTCGTGGTTTGTTGGGTTGTGTCTGTGTTGGTGGCGGTGCATTTATATTATGCTATTAGGCCGTGGTAGTGCTTTAAAGCTGTGTTGATGGTGATAATGTGGCGACAACAGAGAAGTGGTGGTGGTGGTAATAACGGGGATTGGGTGGGGTAGGTGATGAGATTAAGAGTGTTTGGGACCAATTATTGAGATCGTGATCAATAAATAATATATAATCGATAATTTGTGACCAATAAATAATATGTAACCAAAAAATTTGAGTCGTGACTTATAAAATTTGTGATTTATGATTGATAAATAAATTATGACCTATAAATTTTTTTATTTGTGATAAATGAATAAATTGTAACTTATAAAAAATTTTATTTGTGACCATGAAATAATTTGTAATCATCAATTAATTCGACAATTTGAGACAAAATGGAATATAATTGTGACATTGATGTATTTAATTGATAAAATATATTTTTAATTAATTATTTCATAATTAAAATTTAATTACTATATGATTTTTGAAGTTTTAAACATTGTTTCTTAATTTTGAAATAGATCATACTTAATATCTTAGATATGAAATTTTCTCCAAAGAAAATCATTGAAGATTTGGATAATAATTGTCTTTCTTAGGCTATAGGCATTTACTGCCTTGTCTTTAAAGATATTTTAATTATATATATATACAATTTTAATCTTTGAAGGCAAAACCAACAGAGACAATTGTGAAAACAGGTTATGGTTAAAAAAATGTTAATGTAGACACATCGAATTGCCTGTTTTTTCCAAGTTCACATTTTAAGGGTTTAAGCTTTAACATATCTAGTTTTTGCCCATTTCCTGATTTTTCCGATCAAATGGATTGTTCCTATCGCAGAAGCTTGCTCTAAGGATCGTCAAAACAGTGTTTTCTGGGCTCAATTTCACGTTACCTTTCTCTATCAAACTACTAATCCAAACGACTCCAACACACAACCAATATATTCACCTCGACTGCTCCTTAATCTCACCCACAAAGAACAGGATAATGGTGATGATTTGCAAGCCACAAAGGCACAAGAAAAACAATGGAAGAAACACGAGATGAAGGCCAAAACACAAAGAAAGCCACCGATTTTTTGTCTCCAAGCAAGCTACCGGGTTTTCTCCTTCCAACACACAACACACACACACACACTGGCTAGGGCAAAGACATCATATAGGCTATATTAGGCTTTAGTTGGACCAATAAAAGATGTTAAATGGGGCAAGATTTAAAGTCATCCAAGAGGTAATATATATTGGTCACGAGCAACATTAATTGTTTAAATTATTTCCAACTGTCCATGTTGTTTTCGGGTTGATCCTTTGGACTTGATTGTTGGTAATAATATAATCCAACATTTACAACATCGCTCGAGATTCATTAGGTATCAAAACCCAACAAATCTCAACCTCAATACTCAATCAATCTGCAAGCAGTCAAAACACAAAGTTAACGTTTGCATAATCAATGCAACCAATAAAATTAGAATCATAGACCTTACCTTGTGTTTCGGACCCGAAAAACATACCATACTTGCTCCACGTATCACTAGGGCTAAGGTCACAAACAAATACCCAAGTAGAAGTAGATAATCACAGTAATCGATTATGAGCAAATATCTTATAGGATAATACAGATATTTTGAAAAAAGAATGTTCACTCTAAACAATAGATTAATACCAAGTTAATCAATCAAGCGGCCAATATGTATGCACCAAATGCATAAATGACCCCACGAAAAGATCTCACCACACTTGTCCTATCCATTTTTTGTTGCTCACACATTGAGAAAACATATCTCATCTCATTGCCCACCATGCTCACTGGACTGATCACTCAACTAATGTCTAACTAGTAGACCTCTATAGATCCAACTCCTTGGGATAATCCTCTATCACCACATCACTTCTCCCTACCAAAATGGATAATGGGTCTCCACCTAACAGAAGTGATAGAATTGTCTCTCTCACACTCCACCTGATCAAGATCTATTAACAGATAAAGGATTTCAACATTTAATCATATCTCCATTCATGATCCAAATGTCACACTCTACATCCTTGGTACAAACCCTCAATGTACCCGTAGACATTTATACTCCACATCACCAATATACGCTCAACACACATACTGCTAATGCATCTTAACCTACTACGCATGTAAACAATTACACAAAATAATTAAATTTCTCTCAAATTCATGTAAATGTACATATCAAACACATTGAAATGCACATATAATCATGCAACAGAATTAAGTAAGGATTACACACAGATGCTCATGCAATAACTATGTTTACTCTCAATAAACCTCACTAGGGTCATCACTCGACTTTATAACCACAATCATCTCACATTTCTCCTTATCTTTTCTTTTATTATTATTCTTAGGAGTATTTCACCATATTCAAATTTACCGCAGTTAAAATACATCTTACTTTTCGCACTTACTTTAGACCTACATTTGCCATCAAGATTTTTATGAAAAACCTTTTTCATTTTGCCAAATTGAAAATTCACATTTTTCATTAAAAAACACACAACTCAAAATGTGTTGTCATTTTTACCAAAAATGTACAAAACACAAAATGCAACCAACGACGATCACAAGCAAAGTGTAGACACAATTCATACAAAATAATCGAACAAAAAACTTTTCTAAGGTCACGTGCAATTCTAATAATGAAAAAATAATTGGCAACAAATTCACAAAGAATTCAAAGCAAATAATTAACAAGAAATTCCTAAATCTAGCAACATGCAATAGTTACCATTTTACGGTAACCCACACCTAACATTACCTAACACAATGACTTCTATTGTGAAAAATAAATATCCATCATGTCTAAAGAATCTATCCATAGCACATTTGTCACATGATTCATATATATTAGAAAAGTCTGGCCATTAGTATACATGTCCTTAACATAATCAAATCCTAGTAATTTAGCACCTAAAGAAGTAAGAAGTACATACCTCATTGATAATACATTCGTCACCATATTTTCTTTACCTCGTTTGTACTGGATAAAATATGGAAATGTCTCAATGAACTCTATCCATATGCATGCCTCTTGTTTAGTTTACCTTGACCCTTTAGATGCTTCAAAAACTCATAGTCGGTATGAATCACGAACTTCTTTGGCCATAGGTAGTGCTGCCATGTCTCCAAATCTCGAATAAGTGCATACAACTCATTGTCATATGTAGGATAGTTGAGAGCTGATCCACTTAGCTTTTCACTAAAGTAAGCTATTGGCATTCTTTCATGTATTAAGACAACTCCAATACCTCTTCCTGAGACATCACATTCAATCTCAAAAGTGTTGTTAAAGTTAGGTAGTGATAGAATAGGTGCAGTACACAACATATCTTTAATAGTATTAAACGCATGTTCTTGTTCAACGCCCCAATGAAATCCTACACTTTTCTTTACAATTTTCGTGAGTGGTATGGAAAGTGTGCAAAAACTTTTAACAAAACAACTATAAAAGCTAGCTAAACATGAAAACTTCTTACCTCATTTATGCTTTTAGGCGGACCACTCCTTAGTAGCTTTGATTTCTCCACATCTACTTCAACTCTCTTGGCAGTAATAACATAACCAAGAAAAAAACTTTTTTTCATGCAAAATGTACACTTTTTAGATGTAGCATAAAGTTTTTCTTGTCTTAAAACTACAAACACACACCTTAAATGTCCTATATGTTCATTTAAGTCCTTACTATATACCTAGATATCACAAAGTAAACTATTACGAATTTACCTATATATGCATGCAAGACATGGTTCATTAATCACATAAACGTGCTAGGTGCATTAGTAAGTCCAAATGACGTAACTAACCACTCATATAAACTATCCTTAGTTTTAACAGAAGTTTTTCACTCATTCCCCTCTCTCATTCTAATTTGATGATATTCACTTTTAAGATCTATTTTACTAAACATGCATGACCCCATATAATTCATCTAACATATTATATAACCTAGATATGGGGTGACGATATTTCACCATTATGTTGCTGATCGCCCGATAGTCTACACACATCCTCCAAGTCCCATATGTTTTCGGAACAAGTTGCACGACACGACACATGGAATCAGACTTTCCCTCACATACCCTTTGCTCATCAATTTTTCTACTTACCTTTGAAGTTCCTTGGTCTTCTCGGGATTACTTCGATAAGCTGACTTGTTTGGAATGATAACTCCAGGTACAAAGTCAATTTGATGCTCAATTTCTCGAATGAGTGGTAACCCACTAGTGGATGAAACATCGACCACAACAAGCAAAATTACAGGTTTCATATTGGATATGGAGGACGAAACAAGATACATCAACTTGGTTCAAGCAGCGAACGATAGAGCTAAAGTGAAGACCTATGCGACCGCATAGGGTAACTAAGCATGCAACCGCATAGCCTCTTACCGAAACGCAGTTGAAGGTTGGTGACTGACCTATGCGACCACATGCCATTAGCTTATGCGGCCGCATAGTTCAAAACTGGGAGTTGTCATTCCAACAAGATCATAAGTCGGTTCTCAACTACCGTCCTCTTCAACTCACTTTTTTTTGTAAATAAATTTACTTTCGACTTTTCTCTCATCTCATAAGACTTTTTTTTATTTACTCTCTCGTGGCTCTACTATTTTTTCCTCACAATTAATCTTCTCACTTATTTCTCTCTTGATTTCTTGTTGTGAGATATCAATGTCACTCTCATTTTCTCTCACTCTTTTTTCTTCATCACTTTTCAATTTGAGTTGATCTTCATAAACTTTTGTTGGTGTTAACGACACAAGAGTAATAGATTTCCCATCTTTAATAAAACTATACCTATTTTTGTACCTATCATGCATCACCTTCCTATCATATTGCCATAACCTCCCCAACAAAATAATTTCGACATACGTAGGAACTAAATCACACATCACTTCATCTTGATACCTCCCAATTGAGAAACTCACCAACACTCACATATTCACCTTAACCTCTTCACATTCATTCAAACATTACAATTTGTAAGGCTTATGATGTTTTAGTAGAGTTAATCCCACTTTCTTAACAAGTGTAGTGTTGGCCACATTGGTACAACTATCCCCATCAATAATCATACTACATACATTATTGTTGACATGGCATCTCATATGAAATATGTTCTCCATTTGTTGCTCCAAGTTATCCACTTTGATTTGAGCACTAAGAGCTCGTCGTGTAACTAACAACTCGCCCACTGTATACTCCACTTTCTCACCATCATTAGTATCTTTCGATTTCGGCATGTCATCACATTCACCCTCACTATCACTCACTACTTTTCCATTATCTCGCAAGATCATCATCCTTTTGTTTGGACATTGAGAAGTAATGTGTCCCGATCCCATGCACGTAAAGCATTTGATGTCCCGATTTCTAGGGAGTTGGAATTCTGCCTTGGGTGCAGCTTTACTAGCAACTTCCTTTCTTCACTTCGATAGCTCAGTTCTAACTTTTGAAACAACCACATCACTTTTATTGTTATCCCACTTCGATTTTCAAGAAGAGTTAAGACCCGAAGAACCCGATGGGTATCTAGTTACTCCTTTCTTCTTCAACTGTCTCTCCACCTTCATAGCTGCATGTAGCATGTCCTCTAACTCCACATAATATTTTAGTTTTATCACATTAGCTATCTCCTAATTCAAACCATTCAAAAATCGAGTCATGGTGGCCTCTTGATCCTCATCAACATTCGCACTAATCATGACATTCTCCATTTTCTTGTAATAATCCTCCATACTCCTAGATCCTTGATAAAAGGTTTTGTAATTTTTGATAAAGACCCCTATATTAATGATTAGGAACAAAACTCTTCCTCATAATTGCCTTCAATTCTCCATATATTTCAATAGGCCTCTCATGATTTCTCCTCCTAGATGTTGCTATTTGATCCCACCAAAGGATAGCATAGCCAGTGAACTCAACGATAGTAAGTTTTACCTTCTTCTCCTCTAAGTAGTTATGGCAATCAAATATAAGCTCTATCTTCCTTTATCACTCCAAATATGCCTCCGAATCGCTTCTTCCTTTGAACGAATGAATTGTCATTTCAATATTGTCCACATTTATATCAACCCCATCTCCAGTATAATCTCTAGCCCTCCTATCATACCTATCTCCTTTATTCCCCATCCTTCCTATCTCAGCCTCCACCAATTCGTCATCATCAATCCCGTTACCCGCTTCATTTTCACTACCAATATCTGCTCTACGATCCTGCCTGCCTTTTCTCCTTATGTTAGGAACTTCTCTAAGTTGTTCCCTATGCAAATAAGCAAGCAATGTATCTTGCCTCTCCATCCTGCCTCTTGCCTATCCATTCTATCTTCTATGTCACCAAACAACCTTTCAAACCGTCATATCACCTCCTCCATCATGATGACTTGACTATTCTTCCCACTTGAAGTAGATTCGTCCTTGTTAGATGTCCTAAATCTAGAATAATATCCACTTCACGTGTATACACTCGAGTATCACTCAATTTGTTTTTTTTTCCTCTATTAATTTCGCCACTCTACCTCTTTCTACTTAATGCTTCCTTGCAAGTGCTTCAAAAAATTAATCCAATCTCTATCAAAATCTCAGCCCTTATAGAGTTCAAACAAAGAATTGACTAAGGAAAGTGATCTAGAATGATTTAAGATTTAGGAATTTGAACTTTGAATGGAAACGCCAAAGATAAATTCAAGAAAGTGCTTTTTGATGAGAACTCACATAACAATTGAAGTTATGAAACCCGCGACAGATTAGATCGAACATAAGAAAGTCAAGAATCAACGTTTGAAAAGTTCGACCCAAAAAATTATAGAACCAAAAAATCAAGACAATAACCAACAATATCTTAACTTTGTGATCCTAAAACTTATGAACCTTACTTAAATTGTTGAACGACACAAGAATTTAATTTTTGATAAGTTCGAAATTAATTCAATGAAGAATGAGAAGAAAACAATATGCCTTACAATAATATCTCTCAAATTGTGTGAGTTTTACAATGAATGAACGAATCCTGTTATATGGAACCCATAAAAGCCTAACTAAAAACGGAATTAAGCCTTAAAAGATACCAAAAAGATATCATACAAGAGATTTAACAAAAATAGAATTCTAGGCGAAATTTGGAAAATCACATCACAGTTTTGAACTATACGGCCTCATAAGCTGATGGCAGGCGGTCGCATAGGTCAGTAATCAGCCTTCAACCGAGTTTCGGTAAGAGGCTATACGGCCGTATAAATGTTTACTTCAAATCTCTCATTCGCTGCTTGAATCAAGTTGATGCATCTTGCTTTGTCCTCCATATCCAATATGAAACTTGTTCTTTTGCTTGTTGCGGCAGATGTTTTGTCCACCGTACCTTAAATAAGTAATCCCATGGCTTTTTTCGACCTTCTTTGCTTGTGACCTAATTGGATCTTCCTTCACGATAAACGGATCCTTGCCCTTACTAGCTTTCGTACCATGGATCTCATTAGAAGCTCATACCTTAATATTTTTATCACTTGTTTTCTCTTTGTTTTAACATTACTAACACCATTTGATGTCCAGGTCTAACTGACGACTCTATTCAAACCAAAGTGTAAGTATACTCACATGCTTAATTCTCTAAACGGAGTGATAGTTTTAGTTAAACGTGAAACCAAAAAAAATATAGAAGATTCAAAAGCATTTAATGAGAATGAATATTAATTGATGAATCTAGAGTGATGTATTTTATTTTATTTTTGTCTATTTAAGTAAATTTATATAAAATTCAATTGTTTGGTAACAATTAAAATCCAATTAAAATTGAAAATATGACCGTTATTAGGTCTCACCCGTCTAATAAAAGTCAATAATAACGACTAATTTTTCAATTTTAATCCAATTTTAATATCCAATTAAAATTGAAAATATGATCGTTATTGGGTCTTACCCGTTTAATAAAAGTCAACAATAACGACTAATTTTTTTAATTTTAATCCGATTTTAATCTCTACCAAACAGGCTCGTTTGTTTTTAAAAGGTGGAATTAATTAATTTGATTTGTCTTGTTTTATTTTGCTATGAGGGTATATTGGACGTTTAATATTTTTAAATTTTAAGAAATATTTTAATTCTTATATATGCGGATCAGAACTATTTTCACAAATAATTTGCAACCCACCTCACCTAGTTCCACCGATTTCATTTCACCCGCATCCGAGTAAATCTGGAAAAATTACAAAAATACCATAAGCGCCAAGAAACGATTATGATTCCTCTCACCCTTCGCAATCAGTGCTTTTATTCCTTAATTTGATTTCTAGCAGTAATCTTCTAGAAACAGTGCATTAATTCATTTTTCATTTCGATTAAGGGGTAAGTGTAGGAAATGTGTTACGGAGGGAGCGAGAATAGGGGGCTACGGTTTTGAATTGAGAGTGTTTTAAGTGGTAATTGTGTGATTGAGGATGACGGAGGTGATCCTCCATGTATATGATGTGACGAATAGTGGTTCTGATAAGACCAATAATACAATTATGCAGATCAATAAGATCTTCAAAGACGGTATTGGTCTAGGTGGCATCTTCCACAGCGCTGTTCAGGTTTCCAATTATTCCTCTTAATTATGTACACCTACTAATAATTTCTTCAGTTTTGTATATATCGTTTCTGTATTTTCTTATTTCTTTTAGGTATTATGTGAATTAGATCTAGGATTTTAGTGTCGTCTGGAATTTTTTTTTTTCACTTTAATTTTCTCCGTGCAAACACTTTTCAGGTTTTTGTTTTTTATGTTTATATTACGGTTTCTTTCTTTTCCCCCTTTTAAGTTATTTTATTGGTTTCTAGCGTAGGAGAATATTTTGAACACAGGGTTTCTTATTTTGATATCTAGTTGAAGAAATTTGTTTTGTGTTTATAATTAAATTTGGTCTAACACACAGGCAGACATAGTCATAGTTTCATGCCTAAATTTTGCGACGTTTGTGTCATTGCCTGGACATACAGGAACTTAGTTTTGGACTTTCCCAAAGAATGGTTCATCCCCGTTTCAATCTCTTCCAAAGAACTCCTTTCCTCTCCTTTTTGGCACGTGAGCTTTCAGATGAACTTGAATTGCATTCAATTTTGCAATCTAAACTTGCACTGGTGATGCACCCGTCTTCCATTCGCTGCATCCAACATACTATGACATTGTGGTTTAAATATGTGCAGTCCAGCCTCTTTGGTCTT
>CAIGRS010071811.1:0-16242 GCA_903798395.1 Fraxinus floribunda | reverse complement strand
ATAGTTAACGGCTAGAATTTTGATTAAAATCCTGATTAAAATCCCTTCCAAACATACTTATACATTATTCTATTTTACTGAATAATCAAATTTAATGGAATAAATGATTTTTTAAGCATAATTTTTGGAAGAATAGATCTTGTAATAGTGATTTTTCGGAGAATATGTAGTCCAAAAGAAAAAAAAATTGAGGTTTACGTGAAAAATTATTTTATTTGAAAATGTATGGTTGAATATAAGTTTGCAGAAAATGTGTTTTTAAGGAATAGGACTCAACACATGGACAAAATATCATAAAATAATTTTTCAAATCAAATATTTTTTCTAATTTTCTGTTTTGAGAAATAGTTTTTTCAAAAATACAAACCAAACACGTTTTTGACAATCTTAAAATAGATTATCAAACAAAAAATTAAAAATAACACGAAACTGAAAAATGAAATACATACCAAGCAAACTTTAGGCTCTATTTTAACCCATTTTTGTGAAAAATGAGTTTTAAAATATTGATTTTTTTGGCAAATATGTGGTTAAAAATATGAAAATATTTTGATTTTACTTATAAAATTATTTTATTAAAAGAATATGTAATTAAAAATAAATTTGAAGAAAAAAAAGGTTTTAGAGGATGTGCCTCAAACATAGACTCAATATTTACCTTATTGTTTACTTTTTACTTTTTAGACCTGCATATTTGAGTTAAATATTTCAACACTCACCAATTTTGGGGATGATTATGGGTTACTTACCAAATTTTGGAATGCTTTCCATTGATCACTCAATTTTAGAGCGTTGCATTCCATCACCCACCTAACTTTGATTCTTGTCACGGGTTACTTATCATACTTCAAAATGTTTCTCATTGATCAATCAATTTTAAAGTGTTGCGCTCCATCGTTCATGATTTAAATGTTTCAACACATTTGGGTTACTCATCAAGCTTTAGAATACTTTTAATTTCGCTCTACTTTAGAGCTTTACATTTCAACACTCACCAAACTTTAGATGTGCTCACGATTACTCACCGAACTTCAAAATGTTTCTCATTGATCAAAGAACTTCAGAATGCTTATTTATTAGCTCAATTTCATCTTACGAATCAAATAATATCAGCCAATTTGTATACGATTATATTATTTAAGAAAAATTAAGACAAATTTCTCCTTTTACGTTCTTAAGTTACGCAATTCGATTTATTATTTATTCAAAATTATCAAATGTTATCCTGATCATGAGTGATTTTAAAACATTTTTTTGTTATTTATTAAGTTGAAAACTTTTAACTTAAGAAATAGGAAATAGGCATTCTCTTTGATTTTGACCGTAATGGAGAGTGGATCGAAAGAACATTGACGTGTGTGAAGGGCATCAATATGTCATTTATCATATCAACGAGTTTAAAAAATCTTCATCTTTGAATGATCTTTTAATATTTTTGGTATTTTTTTCTATCATCTTACTTCTATTTTTTGTTATATAATCGTGCTTTCATAATTTCACTAAATCAATTTCTAGCTCACTACTTTTTAAAATTAAGTGATCATTAGGAAACATTTTGAAATTTGATGATTAACCATGAGAAGCACTCTAAAATATGTGAATAATTCATGACCACACACAAAATTGAGTGAGTATTGAAACATTTAACTTGTGAGCGACAGAGTTCAACATCCTAAAGTTGTGAGTGAATGTTGAAACATTTAACTCGTGAGAGAAGTAATGTAACACCCTAAAGTTGAGTGATGAAAAAGAAGCATTCTAAAGTTTGGTGAAAAACTCGTGACAACACCCAAAGTTGGATTGGTGATGTAATATAGCGTCCTAAAATTGAATGATCAATAAGAAGCATCTTGAAGTTATGAGGAGTAATCCGTAACCACACTCAAGATTGGGTGTGTTTTAAAATATTTGACTCCATGCACCCCCACAGGAACCGTCGCCATCAGCCATGTGCTCAGCAAAAGAAGTAATAGTGGGTCCCAACATACTGTAGAGCCTAGAACAAATCGGCCCTTTCCATTTTGAAACGTGTCCATCCCTAGATTCCTTCCCGATGGCACCCCCCCCCCCTCCCCGCACTAAATTCTCTCATCAAGTCTCTATTCTCACAGAATCTTCAATAAATAAACGAATATTAGATTAATTTAACAAGATCCATATAAATTATGAAATCAGTGTACTCCTTCACATGATCAGACTTATTCGGAAGATTGTCCGAACAAAAAGCATACTGCTGATAGATTTTCTTTTAATTTTATTATCTGATTTCGGTTTCGGTTTCTCTGTCTAAGGTTTGCTCCGATCTCTCCACTTTACGTAAGTTTAATCGAGAACCCTTTTGCTGTTTCGCATTATTTGACAAATTGAATATGTTATCTGTCAATCATTTTGATGCATACTGTATTTGTTTGTGTATCTTCCGTTGCCGTTCTGTTCTGGTTTGGCGTGAGAAGTCTATTTCTAATCCGTAGATGATGAAAGATGAAACATAAAATTTGGTTTTTTCAATTTTTTATTTCAAGTGGCATTTTTTTGTTGATATGGGATTGAGCTTTTGGAAATGAGTCTACTCGTATTGCTCATAACAATTTTACTTTGGAGACACGAAGTATACTATCAACTGTTAGAGTTGCTGAAGATAGATCGTAATCCTGTTGATTTACTTCTGCATACAGTAAATAGTATTGCCGGTATCAAGCCTTGGAACATAAAACACTAAAGGATTGACATCTTGCAAGCATGGGGATCGATAAGGGTATGTTATTGTAATCTGGCAATCTTAGCTCTATGCTTTATATCAAAAATGTGGGGAAGTTTGGAATTGAAATGGATGCCTTTTTTATTTATTCTACTTAAGCATGGGCGTGTTATTTATAGTCTATCTTCTCAAGTGTTAGCTGTGAAGTATATACATGGTTATGAATCATTGGTATGATATAAATTAACAATTATACATTGCCCCTGTTTGGTGGAGATTAAAATAAGATTTTTAGTAGACTGAGATAGAAGTCGATGAAATGTGTGGCTGAAAAGTCTTGTGTCCAATGAATTTGTGCGGTTAAATTAATTATTGACTTTGACTTGAATTAAAATATTGATTTTAATTTTCACCAAACAAGGGCATAATAACCTTTATGATGAAAAGACTCGTGGAAGGCATTGCTACAACTAAATATATTTATGTTTTTATAAATGTTAGTAGCATGACATGTTGATGTAACATCAGTATTATGGATTATGCATCGGCTATATTCTAATGAGCATCTCTTACCTCATTTTTGTTATTCGGAACACTATGGCTCCTCTTTTTTCTATTTATGAGGTGTTTAAGTAACATAATAAGAATTCTTACCATGAGTACACTGAAAATGGCTCGTCCCATTATGCTTTCTCACTTCAAATGTAGTTTATAAGTTGAGTTTTTGTTACTTTTGTTTCAATCATCCTCAAGAAACATGCTTAAGTGTGGTGTAGACATTTTTTGTATGGGTGCATGGTAGCCTAGTTGTGTTAAAGGTGTTGGAAAAATCCAAATTTTAATCTGACATTGTCAAATGGATTGTTAGATGTGTTCTTGGTTATCCATGGGGTGTAAGCTTAGTTTTTCATTTCATTGATTTCTTATTTCCACTCTCCTGTCTCAGAATTTTATCCATCTGAAGGCATTTCTATTCTGTTCACTCATTCACTGATCTGTAAGAAGCTTTACAGTCCAAAAGAGTGCTTCGAAGATAAGACAATGATTGACATATAGAATTATAGATACAGTTTATAAGAAGATTAAGTTTGGGGCTTTTGGAAAGAGATTGATAGAATGGTTCTGATTTTTGTGGAATGAGAATATTCTGCCTCAGTTCTTTTTTTCTGGGTGGCAGGAATTATGAAATTGTTACTGGGAAATGTCATGCAAAATAGATGGTTTACTTAAATAAACGTATGAGCAGAATGTGAAAATAGAATTTGAACAATGGATGACTACAGAGAATCTGAAGCTCTGCTTCCCAGCTGGATTATTACAAATCCATCTGAAATGGCTGAATCCCATCTTTTTATTATCTCTTGCATCATTGCTGGTTCGATAGGAATTTTGACTATATTATTCACGGCTTTCCAATGGAGAAGAAATTTAAACTTAAGTTGGATGAAAGCCATTGCAAGGTCAAAGAAAAACCCAAAAGCAAGAAACAAGGTTCCTCTGGCTCCTCATACATGGGTTTTGGAATCTGTGATTCGAGGAAAAAGTTTGAACTGCTGTGTATGCTTAAAGTCTATGTCATCTTCGCAGTCTCTTGGTCCAGGGATGGCTTCAGACACGTTTATCCAACGTTGCAGCATATGTGCCGCAGCAGCTCACTTGAACTGCTCCTCAAAAGCTCACAAGGATTGCAAGTGCGTATCAATGTTTGGATACGGTCATGTAATCCATCAATGGGCCGTGCAGTGGACTGAGGTGACAGACCAAACTGATGAATCTTCTTTCTGTAGCTACTGTGAAGAGCCATGCAGTGGTTCTTTTCTTGGGGGATCCCCTATTTGGTGTTGCCTGTGGTGTCAACGTCTCTTGCATGTTGACTGCCATGGTAGCATGTTTAATGAAACAGGCGATGTTTGTGATTTGGGCCCTTTTAGAAGGTTTATCCTATCTCCACTTTATGTGAAAGTATTGAAGAGTAATTCTGGTGGATTTTTAAGTTCCATTACACATGGGGCCAATGAGATTGCATCTTCTGTACGTGCTAGCATCAGTAGTCAAAGTAAGTACAAACATGGAACTGAGACCTCTGCTGATACCGGTAATAGTAGTAATTTGAGCGTGTCATCAACAGAAAGCACCGCGGGGACTAGTCAAACAGTAAATGGGTCTCATAGTGTGGAAGAAACCTGCAATCAAAATGTGATCTCGGAGGGAGTGGATAAAAAACAAGATGGTGAAGGAAAAGAGATGGAGGATAGAGCTAGTTCGAAGAGAAGTTCGTCAAGTAATCAAAACGGTAAAGCAAAACAGATGGAGAAGAAACCTACTTTAAAAAGAAGTTCATCACTTAACCAGAAGGATGAATTTCAGTTAATTGGTATGAGACCGAAATATGAATTGATTGATTTACCTCCAGATGCAAGACCCCTGCTAGTTTTCATTAACAAAAAAAGTGGAGCTCAACGAGGGGACTCGCTCAGGCATCGACTGAACATTCTTCTTAATCCTGTCCAGGTCAAAGATTTAATAATTCAAGTTCTTCAGCTAATTTACAAAGTAGATGAGCATGCATTACTTGATACTGATTCTCCCATTTATGTGAGTGTGTCAAATGTGTGCTCTGTGCATGTGTCTGTGTCTGTGTGCAGGTGCATGGGGCGTATCAATTTAACAAACAATCCTTCAGTATGAGCCATGTCTGACTAATAGTGATGGAACCCGGAAGAAATATTAACTGTATTATTTTATGAACTGTTATTGAATTTCAGACTTTTTACACCCTTAGGGGAGGGGGCAGCCATGATTTTTGTATCATCCTCATTTTCTAATGAAATTTATTATAACCAAGTTGATGACAACTTTTATGAACTTATTCTATTGTGACTATTAGGAGATTGAATTGTTGTACTCCTTAAAGGATATCGTAGGAATGACCCTACCTTTTACTTTGTTGACAGAACTCTATGCAAACTTTTTATTTTTGCAGGGGTGTTTTTCCACCTCATCGTGACCTTTTTAATTAACCTTTCATTTTAGGTTTTTGAGTTAAGCTCGACACAGGGTCCAGAAGTTGGTCTATGTTTATTTAGAAATGTTCCTCACTTCAGAATCCTTGTCTGTGGTGGAGATGGTACTGTTGGATGGGTATTGAATGCAATAGACAAGCAGAACTTTGTTTCTCCTCCCCCTGTAGCCATTCTTCCTGCAGGAACTGGAAATGATTTGGCTCGAGTACTTTCCTGGGGGGCTGGCTTGGGCTCGGTTGACAGACAAGGAGGCCTTTGCATGCTTTTGCATCACATAGAACATGCTGCAGTTACCATACTTGACAGGTGGAAGATATCAATTTCAAACCAGTGGGGAAAACCACTCCAAGCACCAAAGTTTATGAACAACTATCTTGGTATGTTGATAGATTTCAACTAGACCACTTTACACGTGTTTGTAAACCATTATAAAGTACTTTCGACGTGCCTTCAAGATGTTGGATACTAATTTCAGTGGGATTATAATTTGCTCAAATTGACAGTGTCAGGTTAATTTCAACATTGTAGGAGCTGAAAAATGTTTAGTTTATATATTCCCAGATTATATTCTAGATCATATTCTTTCTCAGTCTTCCATATGTTTGGTGCTGTGAAATTTTCTGGAAGAGGGACAAATAATTTAGTCCAACTCTAAATCTTTGATTTAACTAGTCAATAGGAGGGAAGGCTGGGTGCTACCAAGGTATGAATGGAGGTCTAGTGTCGGAAGCTCTGAATAGAGCTACTATGACACTTCGTGTTTACTCGAACTTCAGCGTAGGGTTGATAGCCAAGCCAAATAGAATTCAGGTTCTCTTCACATGAGCTGCCATATCCATGTGAACAAACAGAGTACTTTTTTGAGCCTCTAGTACATTTTTTATGGAGGATAAATCACATTTAGTTAGGGAACGATACTAGAGTGAAAGGTAAGAGCTTTGACATATCCCGTGTTTCCTTTTTTCGCTGAGCATGCCGGTGGGCATGTGGGTGTTGGGGGTGGGGATGATTTTATCTATTTGTCCTAATTTGATTCCTACAATTATTCGAGTAAGGTGAAAACTTTACGTTTGTAAGCCTTTTCAACTTTACACCTAGGTGTATGACACTGAAAGGTGGGCTATCTGGTAAAATTCTACTATATTATTTGGGTAATGATGATTCAGGAAAGAGAAGTTGGAGTGGATTCCTGGACTTAGTGCAAAATCAGATATAAATGATTACGATGGACTAAATAAATTTAACATCTTGAACTCAACGCACTTACATGGGGGTGGGCATGCAGGTGTTGGGGGGTGAGGATGATTTATTTATTTCCAAATTTGAAGTCCTAACTTGATTTCTACAATTATTCAAGTTAAAGGTGAAAACTTTAAGTTTGGAAGCCTTTTCAACTTTACACCTGGGTGTATGACACAGAGTGAAAGGTGGGTGATCTAGCAAAATTCTACTATGTTATCTGAGTGATGATGACTCAGGAAAGAGAAGTTGAAGTAGAAAGTGGGTTCCTGGATTTCCCCCAAGTGGAAAATCAGTTATAAATGATTAGGATAGACTAAATAACTTTTACATCTTGAACTCGACACTCACTGTTCTCTCTCACACACAGGCACACACTCTGAGTACCAAATCTGTTTATGCTCTGGTACTTCTTTCTGGCCTTCTTGTTCCTGTCAAAGTTTATCCCCCAAGAGGAAATATCATCAAAGCTGACTATTTCTTATCTATAATCCCTCTTCTGGCCTTTTCGGACCTGAATCTGAAACTCTTGTTGATGCACAGTTATTACTATGAAACCCAACAAACAAATTTTCTTCTGACAAGAACCTGATATCTTCCTTGAAAACAATATTCAACTCACATATTGTACATGTATATAAATACTAGAAACTGACAATTACCGAGCAAGAAGTAAATGCTTACATATCAGGATTATTTATTTGATCTCAAAGAAGTGGAGAAGTGATTTTGTGGCTAGAACTTGCTCTGTTTGTGGAGGAAGGCAATCTACAGTTTTCTCTATTGTTCTTATCTTGAGGAGAGCGAATAGGTGACAAGTATGACCACATTCATGTTGTGGGGGAAAAATTATGAGTTTCAAATTTCTCTATTAATGTGTCTGGATTATCCTATCCAAGACAGGGATAGAGATAATCTGTGCTATTTGTAGTTACTAGTTACTTTCTGCTGTTATTTGTCCTGAGAAGAGCAAGTAAGGAGAAGTGAGAACGAACCATATTAGGAAAATTAAAAACAGGGAGATCTACGGTCATGTCTGGACTTCCTATACTGAGGAGGACAGAGCTAATAATTGCAGTCTGAAGCTACTCATTAAGCCTTGCTCTGTTGGGCAGTTTAGTCTAGCTTATTAAGCAGTAGATATATATATTGGAACACGTATTTATGTTTCTTCAGGATATGTTTCAATTTGTATGGCTAGGGTTGGTTTTAAAGGCAGATCCAATGGGAAAGAATCCATATAACATTTTATCCTTATTTGAGTATGGAACCTAGTGTATATTTGCTTCATATCTTATAATCATGCAGTGTTGGTATTTGTTATGGCTCTTGCTCTTGTAGGAGTTGGATGTGATGCAAAGGTTGCTCTAGAAATCCATAATCTGAGGGAGGAGAACCCAGATAAATTTTACAATCAGGTATGGTGAAGTTTTTCATTTTTCTTCTTCCTTCAGTCATGATTTATAGTGCCAGGTGGGTATTTTGGATGGACATATGTTTGCCAAAACAGATGCATTTATGGATGACTCTTTATCTTTGTATATCACAGTCGAAGCTTCAGTCTTGTAATAATCAACTGACTTTTTTTAGTATTATGATATTATCCTTCTTTATAATTAGCAAGCGACCTTGTGACTTCTACAAATTCAGTTATGTTACTTCAATAGTTTGATGTAGACCCATAGAAAATGGTGTGATGTTGCTCTCTTAATTTGTGTGCAGCTATTAAGATGTTATAAATAACCACATTTTCCCCCCTTCTTTCATTTAATAAATTTTAAACTAGAGAGTTGAAATTTTAAGTGGAACTGGAACCTTTTGCAGTCGCTTCATACATCTTGTACAATGTTAGAACAATTCACACGAGTTATTCTGGATGTCATGTTTGATAATATCAGTCTTTTTCAAATTAGAAACTAGGATCATGGTCTTTACTGCAAAATGCTATTTTATTTAGCTTCCTCCTAAATTATGCCTAATAATAGTTCTTTATTTCCATTTCCAACATTACTGCAGTTCATGAATAAAGTTCTTTATGCAAGAGAAGGTGCCAAGAGTATCATGGATAGGACTTTTGCAGATTTCCCTTGTCAAGTTCGCATGGAGGTTGATGGCGTCGATATTAAGGTTCCTGAGGTGGGAGTAATAGATTATTTTTAACCAAATATAACTATAAATTGTAGTAGGATCAGCTTGTCTGACTTATTTGTCACTTCGAATAATTGCTCTTACAAATTGCACGTGTTATTCAGTTTTGTTTTTCCCATAATTGTTGATGAGTTTTCTTTCTTTCTTCTTGAGTTCAAAATTTGTACTTGTGTATCAATTTATCAGATAAATATTTTTCTTGTCCACCACCACATTTTAACAATTAACAGTCAAGCAATCTAACTAAAAATATGGTTTTTTTAAATTAATTTAGGATGCAGAGGGTGTCCTTCTAGCTAATATTGGAAGCTACATGGGTGGTGTAGACTTGTGGCAGAATGAAGATGAGAGCTATGAAAATTTTGATCCTCAATCCATGCATGATAAAGTGCTTGAGGTTGTTAGTATTTCAGGTACATGGCATCTTGGAAAGCTTCAGGTATGTTTGTTCAAACTCTTACAGACAATATGGATGTCAAGTTATTGGTTTTTTGTTTATGTGAAAACTTGGCAGTATTTTTAATTGGTTGAAAGAATGTGAGACATGCTTCAGAGAATATAGGCTTCTCTCTGTGGATTATTTTAACCAATGCGATAGAAATATTAAAAAAATGAGGCCAAGATCACCAGAATGAAAAATAGTGCGGGGTTTCGACTGATTGTTCTTTGCTTAGGCAATAGAGACATCTCAATGTTTTTTTTTTTAAAAGAAAAAATGAAATATGAGATGTATTTATGGTTCAGATTAGGACCTTCCACTTCTGAATTGTGGTTAGTTTTCTCTTAATGGAAAGCCATTTTTTAAATACAGTATATATTTCTGTGGTCAGGTAGGTCTATCTCGGGCTTGTAGACTTGCACAGGGGCAGTCGATTAAGATTCAACTTTTGGCTGGTTTGCCTGTTCAAGTAGATGGGGAACCATGGTTTCAAGAGCCTTGTATATTGACCATATCACATCATGGGCAGGTTCTATGTTCTCTCTCTCTCTCTCTCTCCCTTCCATCCCTTCTACACCCCACTCCCTTCCAAAATTAAAAATAAAATAAATAACAAAAAACAGAGTAGAAGCTCTTGATAAAGGCCAGAAATGTTTAGAGGGCAGCACATATATTTGATTAGGCCCTTAAATGAGTCATTAGTCTTCATAGAACAAGTCCCTTGTTTTTGAAATTGTTGTGGCTCTGGTCAACTGTCTAGTTCAGCATTTTCTTCATGTATCTGTCGTTTCCTTTTAACATATAAGATGTCATATCCATGCTTGTATACCGTGAGTTCATAGTGAAGCATAGAATGGTGCAACTCGTTAGCCTTCATGGACGTATAACATTTGTATATTCTGCAATCTGTGATTCATTCCTAGGCTTTCATGCTAAAAAGAGCGGCAGAGGAACCTCTCGGTCATGCAGCTTCCATAATTACGGATGTCCTCGAGAACGCTGAAACGAACCATGTGATTAATGCAACACAGAAAAGGGCATTGCTTCAAGAAATGGCACTTAGACTATCCTAGAGGCTTATTTCTTGGTTTTATATCACCAAATTTCTTTATTGCTATCCACTGTTTTGTGTGCAATATGACATAAAGGAAACTAAATGCTTCTAGCTGAAACTTGTTGTATATGAAACCTTGATTATCATCAAGATAAGAGGAGGCAAATATTTGTGGCTGCGTTGAATGTAGATAAATGCATTATTTATGTTATACTGCCTTAGCAATTGGGTATGATTTGTTAGTGGCTATGAATTAGTCATGAGAATCTGGTACGAGTTCTGGAATCTGAGACACAAATGAGTTGAAAGATGAAGTTGACCTGTTTGAGAAGTTTGCTTTGTTGCATGAAAAGTCGGATTGCACTCACCATGGCGATTGTTTCATCGTGCAGATTCCTCCCATCTTAGGTTTGATGTACATGGGAGGGGAGTCTGCGTGCGAAACTCTAGTGAATTAAACAATATTTGTTTTGTATGAATGCTGAACTCAATTTGTAATAAGAGGGGATTGTGTTCCCCGTTCCCATCCCAATTCCCTGGTAGAGCGAAGCGGGATGGGAATATATGGGGCAGGGCGGGGTTGGGTCAAACATTTAGTCATCAATATTTATGACTTTGTTTGCAGGTGAGCTTCAGTTACTCTTCCCTTCTCTCTTTTTAGTTTGGGTTTGTCTAACAAAAGGGTAGAATCTCGAAAGTGCTGTATTAGAGTAATGTTATTCATTACCTATACTGATTATCATGAGTTTAGGTGATAGTGAACTTTGATTCATCATCTAATATTTTAAAATGTATTTCAACTTTATTGAACATTAATTAGGATGTTCATGACTATATACACGACGATAAATTACATTATTCAATTAGAATTGTATCATGGTAATTTGGAAAGAATCAATTTGTTAGAGATACGCACCCAATAATTCGTTTAAATACCCAATGCGTGTAACATTTTGATTTGTGAGCTTGCAAATGGACTACCACGAATATTTTCAAATTGGGTTGATTGGCTTGAAATTGGTGGAACCAGAGACAGGTGTATTTATGGGGGAAAATAATCTCAGTACGGTCCAAAAGCAATAAAATTGAATAATACAATTAATATAATTTGAAAAGGCCTAAACTTGATAAAATTAAGTCATTTTGCATAAACAACAAAACCCTGACCTTCGCTGCTGAGGAAGAAGGCGAATCCATAAAGTATCGTCATCGATTAATAATGCCGGTGCCATTAGAGACTCGAACCATGGGTGAAGAAAGTGCCAGGGCCGAGATGGGTGAAGAATGCCATTCTAATTTGTTTGGGTTTTTTAGGGAATATTCACTCTTTGTATGTGTGTTGTCGTGTGTGTAATATGAATTTCCATTGTATATCCTAATTTTGATGAGCCCGGTAGGCGTTTTTATGGTTTTGGAGTTTTCAGGTCATGCTGCTATACGATACTAATCCCCTTATTGGAAACTTATGTTAAAATCTTGTTGTGTGGCCTTTTACTGGATTGTATGCATCAATTTTGCTACCAATTTGAGTGCACTTTATTTGTGTACTTCCATTTGCTTTTTGAATAGGCTACCCACATTCCCAGTGCCCTTTTCTATGATATTGATGGCATATCTTAAGATGTTGTTCACAAGCTAAATATTCTTGTTTAAAACATGACTCACGGTTAAACAAAGATTAAGTTATTTGTAGAAGTTTATTTTTAACTTACTATATAGTTCTCTTGATAATAAGTCTAAATTCTTTCATTAGAATTGGTCATGAGGCAACAAGCTAATTGCTAGCTATTTTAGATAATCTATACTCGAGAGATTGTCCGTATGGACTCGTGAGTAAGTGCACATGCTATTATCATGTGGTCGCACTTACACACGTGCTGCAAACAATCTATTTGACTCTGCAACATGTACCAGTTGCCACATATGTTGCCATCAGAAGAAGCATTTGCTGCTGCTGTTTCTGCACTAGGCATTGAGAGTAAAGATAATCTTATTGTTTATGATGGAATGGGCCTTTTCAGTGCAGCTCGTGTTTGGTGGTAAGTTTCTGGTTTGATACTCTAAGTCACCAGATATAGGGTATCAAATTTGGCACTCTTCAGTTATTACTCCGCTGAACTAATATACATTGATAAACAGGATGTTTCGAGTGTTTGGGCATGATAAAATTTGGGTTTTAGATGGAGGCATGCCAAGATGGCGTGCTTCAGGATTTGAAGTTGAATCAAGTGCGTCAAGTGAAGTTGCATCAACTGCTCTCTTGCAAGCTAGTGCTGCCATTGAGGCAATAGAGAAAGCATATCGAGGACAGCCAGTAAGTCACACCATCTCGGTAAAATTCATGATTTGTTATTATTCTGGATGTCAAAACTCAGTTCATCTATGTTGAAATGATTATGCTAACTAAATTTGTTTATGTTAAAATGACTAAGCAGCATCTAAGTTTACTGACAATGTACATCTCCTCTAAAATCAATTTCCAATTGTAACATATATTTTTCTTTTGAAAATGAACTGCTCATAACATTTTTTCCCAATTGTCAAATTTGTGCAATACATCTTCTATCATTCTGATGATCAAACTCATGAATGGCATGAGCAAGTCTCCAATTCAAAGTCAAGAAGCCCCTTTTAACGAATCCCTGGATGCTAGATTTTGATAATTTGCAGTACAACACCTGGTATATCCACTCTTACATTACATCTATACTAGACTATGATCAACATAAATAAGAGACCACATCCGTGTTCCTAGACCGAGGTTGGCTTGTGGCTGAATAATTTTGCCCTTGTTGCTCATGGTCTATGAATTTTCAATAGTTGGATAACAATCACTTAGGAGAACAACCCATCTGAAATATCACAATAATTTTTCTTCCATTATTTGGGACCCATCTTTTTCACAAACTTGATATGTTGCCTCCACTATAGACAAGTATAGTTTGGATTCAAATTTAGTGAAGTAAATTGCTTTATTTTAATCCTCAAGCTCTGGTTATGGCTTTTCTTTATAAGGGTTTCCAGAATATTTTCTGCTATACGGCTATAGAATGCTATTAACCACTAAAATGATTAATTGGACCTTGCCAATGAGATAACAATATTTGACCTCTTGTTTTTCACCATTTTCTTCTCGCTTCTCTCATAGCTTTAGGGCAGGTGCCATCTTCCACATGTAAAGCTCCTGTAAGATGGCCATATGCAATTTGTGTTCAATTGTTATTCAAGTCTATTTTTTTGAACTTGTGTTGCTTAAAATACTACCAATAGCATTTCGACATTTGCAGGTTGGGCCAGTTACCTTCCAAACCAAATTCCAGCCCCATTTTGTCTGGGCACTAGAACAGGTCTATTTCCTTTTTGAGTTTTATTTGATGATGCTATCAAGTCTTTTGAGTATTATTTTCATTTTATAGTGAAACTTGCTTCCCACGTGTAATTGATTTACATGTCTCATCAATATCGGGCAAGATGAAGCAACAATTCTTTTGTTGATCTGTTCCATTTGTACTAGGAATTTATGACTTGGTGGACTGTAAAACACTTGGGCTAATGCTAAGAAGGCAGGTCTCTAGTTAATTTCTTGCAGCAGTTTCAATTGATTGAGACTTTAAAAATAATCACCTGTAGAAGGACATCAGACGTAATTGGGATAATTTCTTTGTGTTGTGACTGCATATTTGAACTATCAACTTGGCAATGTGGGTTCTAACTTCACCATTTGAGGACTGTTTTATTGTTGACTTTATGTCATAGATTAGACTTGTTTGGATTCTAGGAGATCAAAATGGGTAGGTCCCTCTCTTTTTCAAGAACAATCAGTAGTGTGTGGTTTTACTTGTAGAAATTTTATCTTGTTCTTGTTTCAAGATATAGTTTCTCTTTAATTGCAGGTTAAGAAGAACATTGAAGAAAAAGCATTTCAACATATAGATGCTCGCTCAAGAGCTAGGTAGATTATCCATATTTTACTTCACCGTTAGTTTTTGTTTGTCATTAGTTCATTGCTTGTGTTGTTTGATCTTTGGAGATATTGTACAAAACTCGGTGCATTTTTTATGCAGTAAGTTTCACTGTCCTTCTGCCTTTTTCTACTTGATTTACATAATGCAGACCAATTAACCAAATGTTCCACAAGCTTTTGCTTGTAACTGGCATATGAATAACCTTGTTCATGAAATTCATATTCCAGTTTTGTTGAAAATTCAACTTTTTCTTCACAGGTTTGATGGGGTTGCACCAGAGCCTCGAAAGGGACTAAGAAGCGGTCATATACCAGGGAGCAAATGCATTCCTTTCCCTGAGGTTTACATCTTAATTTTGGGAACACTGTCGATTTGAAAAAAAAAAATGTCTTCATATCAAGAAATAAAAAGAGAGAAAACTTGGAATGATCACAGATATATAGGGTTTTAACATCTAATAGGTGAATTGGGTCTTTTATGACAATCTTCTTAGTATGTAGTTCTCCTCATTGTCATAATAGAAGTTTTGAATAAGTTGCCTAGTTTTACGATATTTTGTGGGGTTGCAGATGTTGGATGGCTCACAGGAACTCTTACCTGCGGACGAGCTCAAGAAAAGATTTGAACAAGAAGGTAAGAGCTCATTTTTGCGTTGACATAAATCCAGTTTCCCGAATGTTGTTTACTAATTTTGACTTGTCACTTTGAGGTGGTAGACCTCATTATATGTGTCGTCAGCCATTTATATCTCAAACAAATTTACTATACCAGGTTAATTGCAGTTGCTCATCCGAATTCGACTTGCCACTTCCTTTTTGCAGGGATATCATTGGACAAGCCTATACTGACTTCATGCGGCACTGGTGTAACTGCTTGTATCCTCGTATTGGTGATTTTTCTCCCCATCTCCCTCCAACCACCTCTCCTTGAGTTGATCATAACCTCATAATATTCATGAATGAACAATCTTTTTTCTTGATGCAATTTCTCTAGTTCTTATTGACCTCTATATATATATATATATATAAAAAGTGATCTCTCATTTGTTATCTTTCAGGGGCTCCATCGACTTGGGAAGACTAATGTTCCGGTATATGATGGATCGTGGACAGAATGGGCAACAAAACTGGACATTTCCAATGACGCTTGAGCCTAGACGCAATGCTTTTGAAGGATTGCCGGCTAAATGAACGTCAAGTTTATAGATAAATCGATCCTCTCCATTGCTATATTATAATTGCTGTGAGAACTACACTATAAACTTTGTCCATTTGATGTATAAATCACCAAACTCTAATGAATTTGAACATCGAAGTGTTTCTGACTATTGAACCCTCTTCTGTTGTATGTGCAGATAATTCATTGATGTTACACTTCTTCCATCTACTATACATTATTATTTACCAATAAGATGCATGCTATTAGATAGCAACTGTTGTATATTGTTTATAAAAAAAAAAAAAAAAAAAAGAACTCGCATTTTTTGTATAAAATAAGATCATGTTACTCAATGTGAATGTGCAAGTTGTGCAAACAAATCTGAGAGAGAAACCTCAAGTCAATCATGGCTGAAGATCCTTTTGCCAACTCGAAAATGCTTTTAATACAGTATGGAGATATGAGAATGGGCAAGTGAGAATTGAACTTTCAAAGTTGAATAATGCTACTTGTACATT
>CAIGRS010071795.1:0-15490 GCA_903798395.1 Fraxinus floribunda | reverse complement strand
GCCCATCAAAGTGGACTGCCTCCACTTAAAAATCATCTGGGCCAATCAAATGTTACTGTTGTCTAAGGCAATATTGCAATGTTTTCAAAATGAGACCCTGTAGAATGCAGTTATTTAAGTTCACAGTTATAAAGTAGGTTACTTGTATCGCATATTTTTTTTTTTTTTTTCCGTATTTTGGGTTGTATTGAATTACATTTATACAATGGTCAACGATCAGCATTTGGTCCGTCCGTGCTGAACTTTTGTGCTAGGTCCGCCACTGAGCCCAAGTGATGTTTATCAGTTATAATGTTCGTATTGAACATGTTATAAGAGTGGTACCGAATTAGGATCCCACCAAACCTTCCTCGACTTATATGAACATAGTACAAGATTGTGGCCTAGAAAGTTTGGTGTACTCCCAAGAAGATTTAATTGAATTGAAGGTGATATGTAAACATGTGACTCTCTCATCTACAACAGTGACCATACAATCACTGGCTAACTCATCAGTTTCTATCTTCTTTATCCACACTTGCCATTTTTCATTGTCTCTAATTAATTTTGAAAATTATTTAGCCAAATATTGAAAAGCCCACCAACACAACAAACATTCCTTTGTTTTTGGTCAGTCCCATATGAAGAAAATGGCCCCTCTCTACCTCAGTTTCTGCTAAACCATTTTCAACAGTTGGTCACTGTATATAATAAGGAGACCTTATTTCTACACAGAAGAATTCACTCCTATACATTTTAGAGTTACGCAGGTTCTCTCTCGCTCTCTCTGTATATTCACTTCTATTTCCGACTACTATATTAACGTTGAACCACCTCATTGGAAAACCTTAATTCGGAGATCGGATAGCTCATTTATTTAATTTTTCTATATAATGGAAACAAATTTATTTAATTAAATTTTATCTTTAACATCAATTAATTAATTAGCAATTAAATGTTTCAGGAGCATCTACAGATAAATATGTCTGGAAAATTAAGAAAATGCATGATGCTCTGTTGCAACGGAGGGCACGTGGTAATATATATTTATCTTTATCCTACATTTATTTATACGTTTAAATTATATTTTTATAACATTTTATTGTTAATGAAATTATGCATGTGTTAGGCTTTAATGAAAAATAAATTAAGAAAAAAAATCATGTGGGCATATTGAATAAATTATCTGCAAGTGTATGTCATAATAGCTAAGTTTTATATCAAGTGGTTCAAATTCAATATTAAATAATGATGAAAATAATAAACAACGTATAAATGTTTATAGACTGTTCTTCTTAATAAGCTTGATCTTTTATAATAGAATTTTAGAATTCTTTTATGGAAATACAGTCATATTATCAAAATTGGGCGACTAAGTCAAAATCGCTGAAGTTACATATAAAGTAAATTAAGGTTAGGCTCTCCAACTTTTTCAGTGTATTTTTATGAGTCCTCAATCTTCATACTAAGGTTTTGAGTTTCCAAACCTATTTGAATATGTAAAGTTGAGTCCTTATCTGACGAAAATTCAATTTGAAAGTTAAAATCGCATTTTTAAATGTATTCGGTGATCAAAAACCTCATTTTTGAAAGTTGAGAACTTAAAGCTACACTATGGAAAGGTTGGGGAGCTCAGCTCTAATTTACCTATAAGGAAAAACTGTCAAATCGAAAAATAGAAACCTAATCGTTTTTTCGAAATCGTTGTTTTGGTATAACGTGAACTTATCATCGTCAACTGAACAATTTTGAACTAAACCAAACTGTGCTAATGGAGGTTCGAAACCAAATCAAACTGTTTTAACAATTTAAAAAATGTATTTTTTAAAAGTATATTGATAAATTACAATCTTTACCTCCAAATAAAATATAACTATTAATTTTGTTCATAAAACAACGGATATTATGTTCAATTTCCATTTTCAAATATTAAAAATAATTAATTGCACTAATTTACCAATCAATCCATCAAAGTCAAAGCCCTTACGCCAAAGTTAAAAACCTTTTGAATCTTTACACCGCAAACATTGAGAACCAAAATCTTCATAATAATGGCACCTTAAATTTAGTTTAATGTATATAGTTATGTTATTTTATGTATAAAGTTGATAATTAATTGAAGTTTAATGGGTTTCTGGGCTTTGAGTTTCATGAGAGGAAAACATCTGACTATGATATTTTCCTGGAAAGATTTTTCCTTTTTTTTTTTGCTATATTTTATAGCTTTAAATTTCAGTAAAAATGAATTTTAATATGTTTTAACAAATGAATGAATTATTTTTCCTTCTTTGCGTGATTTTTGAATTTATATCAACTTCTTTAATACTATATAATAATAAACTAGTTTTTATTTTCTTTTTCTCCTCTAATTATGTTCAAATAGCCTCGATCTTACTTACCAAATGTGCTATGAATGTAATAAATGCANTCCTTCTTTGCGTGATTTTTGAATTTATATCAACTTCTTTAATACTATATAATAATAAACTAGTTTTTATTTTCTTTTTCTCCTCTAATTATGTTCAAATAGCCTCGATCATACTTACCAAATGAGCTATGAATGTAATAAATGCACCATTAAAAACAGAGGAAAAAATGAGGGGAAAAAAATGAGGAAAGAAATGAAATTTGGGGGTTTTATTGTAAATTTGCGATTTAGGTCCTCATGGTTCAACATTCAACTATTTTGGTTCATTAAGTTCCAATTAAAATGAAAAGGTCCTTCAGTGACCATTATTGAAATCGAAAGTAACTTCAGTAACCGTTAGTGCAAGTTTTAAACTTCAGTAACCGTTTTGTGATTTTGACTTAACTTCAGTGACTGTTTGTGAATTTAACCCGTATATTAAAATTTGATATGAAACTCTGTTAAAAATCGGCCATACTGAACAACTTACCACCCTCACATACATATATAACTAACACGGTCCCTTAATTTTTGTTTATTTTGACATTTATGTCTTTAACATTTTTTGCTTTATTATCACACTTTTATCTCCAATGACAATTTCTATTCAAATGGTTGTTCATCAATTGTGTACATTAAGGATAACACTTCAAGTGTTGTCAAAATTTGTCCCGAAGTGTTGTCAAAATTTGTCACGTTGACTGGTTAAAGTGTTGTGAGATTAATGTGTGAAAAAATGCAACCTCATAATAATGTCAAATTTAATGCACATATAGCAAGATAAAAATACCCTATAAGAATGAAAAAGCATTTTGTCTAACTTTTATATTTGTTGTTTATCATGTTTATCTAAGATGGATGGACAAAATTAGTCCATGTTTGGTATTGATTAAAATCAAGATTTTAATAAATCAAAGTCAACATTTAATTTTAACCACATATTTTATATGATCCATAACTTTTCATCCACACATTTCATTAATTTTTTTTTATCAAAATATACTAAAAATCTGATTTTAATCTTCATCAAATAGGGGCTCTCTCCTAGCACATTTATTTATTTATTATTATTTTTAATTAGAGACAAACTATGCTAACTAATATTAGGAGATGAAAAAATTGATGAAAAAAAAAGCAGGAAACACAAGTGAAATTTTTAATAAAAATTGAATATCTTCATCACAGATAAAATATGGTGCAGTTAAGAAAACTTAGTAAATATATTTACTCTGATATTATTCAAGATTCAATTAAGCCCCCGTTTGGTGCACATTATTTTCAAAAGAATGCATTTTTTTGATTGGTGTGATGGAGAATATGTGTTTGAAAAATAAGGAAAAGTTATTGATGTGATGGAAAATATTATTTTATTGAAAAATGTGTAGTTGAAATGAGTAGAAAAATGAGAATCAAAAAAATAATGTGGGACAAACAGGGGCTTAATTCTTGCTTTCTTTCAAGGATATTTTAAGCAAAGTTCAAGATACGATGATCTTGCTTCATATGATTCAAAAATCAAACGAACATTCAAGTTGAAAAGAAAATAACAAAGAGAACCAATAAAAAAAATTAAAAAAATCAAGTAGAAGCAATGACAGAAAATATACAAAATTCGAGTGCCGTTGCCGTGAATTAAAATGCAGCACATTCGGTTATAGTTGTGAATAATGAAAATGAGAGATACCAATACCATCATTCGGGCAAGAAAGCTTTCATTTGAGGACAAATATTATCAATATATTCCAATATACCCTGCAGTCTTTGAGATACCAAATGACAATCCGAATGCTCACATTGGACTAAATCCGTCCACATAGCTAATGTTGACATTTCCTGTGATGGGCCAATCACCAAAAGGACAATGGATTAAGCATATGAAATCATGGAAGATTAGGCATCTACTATCGTATTATGGCCATCTGATTGATATAATGGAAAAAGAGCTGTTGGGGTTCATGAGGTTGACACATTGACAGCAATATCAACTCAGCTTGTAGCACGACTAAGAAATGAAAATCATTACGGATAATCATTCATTGAATGCAATTCTAACATAGGGACGAAATGCAATCTTTGTGGAAGAAATCATGAAAGCGAGGATTGCAACGTGGGAAGTTCATTTCTTAAATTAGATGAGGATGTAAACTATATACAGAACTATCAAAAGAAGCAGAATAATTCTTGCTCCAACACATACAACCCAAGTTACAAAAAATCATCCAAACTTCTCCTAGAGTACAATGCATAGTCTTCTTAAAATGCACCACAGCAGAAGAAGCCACTGGATTTTTAGCAACAGAATAATAAACCGTATGGGAGAAGCATTTGACAAAATGGCACATGTTTATCACACTAGAAGGTATGTTAGAATTAGGTATGACCCCAATTCTATTTGGAAGACTATTTCGGAATTCTTTTTGAAGTCTAGCTGGAAATTCTAGTTGAAGTCTATTTAGGAATTTAAGTTGGAATTCCATATGGGAGTTGATAGTAGACTTGAAGATGAAGAAGTCCAAGATGGATTAGAAAAAGGTTTACACGAGATGGCCACTCGCCGCACGCCCAGGACACGCTTCATCGCTTAGAATGGGGATGCTTCATCGCTTAGAATAGGGATCCTAGCACTCGCTAGGTGCCGATCTAGGCAGTTTTTTGAATTTCATTTGTTTCCAAATTTTGACTTCTATTTCATCCCAAATATTCCATTATTATTTTTACTTGTTGTATTGGAATTTTATCTTATATTAAACTCTTCATTGTATTACATTCTTCTAGTGTGTTATGGATCTTTGTATAATATATATGTTGTATACAACACATATTGAGGCCATGTTTGTTACAGATTAAAATCAGATTTTAATCTAAATCAAAGTCAAACAATCAATATTACCCACATCTTTCATGGGTCCCACAACTTTTCAACCACACATCTCAAAAAATTTCTAACACAATCTACTAAAAATCTAATTTTAATCCTCACCAAACACCCTCTGAAACAATACTTACATTTTACACTAGAGATGTCAATGGGCCGAGTCGAGCCGGCTGGCCCTTTAAGCCACGAGCTCAATTCGTGGCTCGTGAGCTCGTGGGCGAGCTCGGCTCGGCCCATTAGCTCGTGAGCTCACGAGTCGAGCCACGAGCCAAGCCGCGAGCCACGAGCTTTTTTCATTTTTTTTGTTTTTTTTTTTATACCTTTTCACGTTTTTATTTTTATTTTTCATAAGCCCACGAGCCGCTCGCGAGCTCGACGAGCCGAGCCTGCTCGTCAAGCTCGCAAGCGGCTCGGCTCGAGCTCGGGCTCGTCATTTGACGAGCCCGAGCGGCTCGTTGCTCGTATTTTAACGAGCTGAGCGGCCGAGCCGACGAGCCGCTCGGCCCGTTTGACATCACTATTTAACACAATAATTTGTAACCATCAATTATTGATATTACCAAATTCCCCTCTTTTGTCCATGGTATATTTTTACCACGTAAATCTTGAGTTGTTATTTGATTTTAATATTGCCTTATTATTCTTGTTTCTTTATTCACTAACAAGTGGTATCAGCTCAGTACGCAATTCCTCAACATGTGGTATCAAAGTAAGGTTCGATCAACTCAATTCTTGATTTTATTTTTTGTGATGACAACTATGAAGTTTGATATTTCGTTGTTGGATCGCAACACCAGATTTTTGTTTTCTCAGGTAAAGATACGAGCACTGCTTGCTCAGATAGATTTGAATGATGCATTATTAGGATTTGACAATATGTCCCCAGTTAGAGTATGAAGGAGAGACAGCGTAATAATCAAAAGGCCCTGACACAAATACATTTTCATCTTTCGAATAATATTCTTCATGATGTTATGTGATGAATGTGTTTTTGCACATTTATTTAATACCTAAATATGCTTATTATTGCACCCATTCCTCTTCAATTATCTTTCCACCTNTGAAACAGTCCCATCACCTTTATTGTTATCCGATTTTGATTTCCAAGAAGAGTTAGAACCCGATGAATATCTAGCTATCTCATTTCTCTTCAATTGCCTTTTCACCTTCAGAACTACATGTAGCATGTCTTCCAACTCCACATAATGTTGCAACTCTACCACATTAGCTATCTCCCTATTCAAACCATTCAAAAATCGGGTCATGGTGGCCTCCCTATCCTCCTCAACATTCGCTCTAATCATAGCAATCTCCATCTCCTTATGATAATCCTCCACACTCCGAGAACCTTGGTAGAGACTTTGCAATTTTCAATGAATCTCCCTATAATAATGATTAGGCACGAACCTCTTCCTCACAATAGTTTTCAATTCTTCCCATGTATTAATAGGCCTATCACGGTTCCTCCTTCTAGATGTTACCACTTGATCCTACCAAATGATAGCATAATCGATTAATTCAAGTACCGTAATCTTTACCTTCTTTTCGCCAAGTAGTTGTGGCAATCAAATATCAACTCTATTTTCTTTTCCTACTCTAAGTATGTATCCGGATCACTCTTTCCTTTGAATGAAGGAACTGTCATTTTGATATTTCTCATACTTCTATCAACACCATCTCCAACATGATCAACCCTTTCTTTCATGCCTAACTCTTTTGTCTCTCATTTTTCCTAATTTGACATTCACAACGCATCCTCATTAATGTCATTATTGGCTTCACATTCACCAGCAAAGTCCACGCTATGATCCTGCCTACCTTGCCTCCTTGTGTTAGGAACTCCTCTAAATTGTTTTCTACGCAAATTAGTAAAGCAATGTGTTTTATCTCTCTATCCACACCTCTTGTCTATCCATTCTATTTCCCATATCACCAAACAACCTTTGAAATCGTCGTATTATCTCCTCTGTCATGATGACTTGACTATTCTTCCCGCTTGAAGTAAAATCGTCTCTGTTAGACATTCAAAATCTAGTTTAATATTTGTCTCACGTGTGTACACTCGTGTATCACTCAATTTGGCTTTTCCCTCTATTAGTCTCACCACCCTGTCTTTTTCCAACTCAATACTTTCTTGTAAGTGTTTCAAAGAATTATTCGTTCTCAATCAAAATTTAACCCTTGTGGAGTTCAAACAAAGAATTAAGTAAGGAAAATGATCTAAAGAGATTCAAGAAAGTAGGCATTTGAACTTTGAATGGGATGCTAAGTATAAATTCAAGGGACAAAGTAGGCCTCAGTTCTATGTCTTGCTTGGTTCCATAGAATCTTTGGATATTAATCACAAGAAATTAGGAACTCGGGTAGATTTTGAGTAGTGCTTGGATTCAACTGATTTTCAATTATTGAGTTTGTCCTAGTTGAGGTATGTGGAAGAGAGAGAATTTTTTTGTTGGAAGATTCTTAGGTGAAGAATTTTTGGTTGAAGAGTTAAGTTTTATTCTGTACAGTAGAATTTATCATGAAGTGGAGAGTTTTTAAAGTTTTATTCATTGTAATGGAATTCGTTTCAATGTGGAGTTTGTTAGAATTAGGGTGTGACTCCAATTTTATTTGAAATCTAATGAGAATCCTAGTGGAAGCCTATTTCGAAATCTAAGTTGGAATTCAATTTGTGATTTGGTAGTAGACTTGAAGAGGTCATGAAGGAGTCCAAGATAGATTAGGAAAATGTTTACGTGAGACGGTCAATTGATGCATGCCCAGGAGAAGTTCGAGCTCATAGAACAGGGACCCTAGCCCTCGCTAAGCAAGAGGGTACCGCTTATTGGGCAGTTTTTTAAAATTCTATTTTGGCAGTTTTTTACTCATATTTCATCCCAAATACTCCATTATTGGTTTTACCCATTGTATTTGGATTTCACCTTAAATTAAAATCTTCATTGTATTATATTCTCCTACTATATTAGGGATCTTAGTATTATATATATGTCGTGTAAAACATATATTGAAACAATCATTATATTCTACACAATAATTTGTATTCATCCATTATTGATATTAATAAATTCCACTCTTCTGTCCGTGGTATTTTTTTTTATCATGTAAATCTTGTGTTCTTATTTGAAATTATTACATGGCATTCATATCTCAGAGTACCTGGAGACTACAGAAGAAGAATGCCATATACGTACTATGGGATGCGGCATGAGTTGTTGAAGAGAAGACCATGTCAGTTGCAAGTCCTAGTTGGTTTAGCTATAGGAGATTCTTCAGCAATCAATTCTTTTCGTTGTGTTGCATTTCTATTATTTGCTTTCGAGTAGTGTAATACTATTCATAGTTAATGATTGTTGCAGTCATCTTATTTGTCGTTTTGTTATTCGAGGAAACAAAATTACAGAAAATTAATGCCTCAAATAACAAGTTTTCACATAAGATGCCATATGGGGCGACTACAAATAATATTATTCTTTGCTTTCTAGTGTTTATTAGCCGTTGCAGTTTCTTTTGACTTTGATTTAGTGAAAGTTGTTGAACTTAACTTCTTTAAAGCCATGAACATGAATAAAAATTCTATCCAATGCTAGTGTGGTTTAACTATGACCCAAAGTAGACTTTATTGAGAGAATGTAAGTAAACAAATCACTTTTTGATGAAGATAATGCATTCGTGTTGTTATATCATGATCCTAATTCTATAAGTAAATGAGCATTTATCTCTCAATATTTAGTTTGTAGAAATTGGAATTTTAGAGATAAATTCAGTTGAAAACTACCATTAACTAATTAAATGCCTGCCACCCGGTGTAGGACACGTTCTTTGAAGGGCATACAATGTAACTCAAACGATAGGAAAAAAAAAAAAAAAAGGAGAGAGAAGAAAATAAGAGTCTTCTTCTATTATTTCACTATTACATTTCAAATATTGATGCGAACCTACTTAGCAATTGAAACTATGAAACCCACGACAAATTAGATCAAACCAAAGAAATCCAAGAATCAACATTTGAAAGTCCGACCCAATAAATTATTGAATCAAAGAACCACGACAATCGCCAACAAAATTTTGACCATTGATCACAAAACTTAAGAACCTTACTTAGTCACCGTTTGACACCCATTAATTTTCCATTCCCATTCCAATTCCCATTCCCATTTTTCATTTCAACCACACATTCTCCTAATAAAATAATATTACACACAAATCAAAAACTTTTCATCACTTTTCCACCACACATTCTAACATCAATCACTATTCCAAAATTTCTCTACTCCTCAAAATGGGTTTTAAACAAGGGCTTAAATTGATGAACGCCACAAAAATTTAATTCTTGATAAGTTTAGAATTAATTGAATGGATCATTACCCGAACTAGCCCTCGTATAATGGATCACAATAACTACTGTGCCTAGTGTTCTAAAAGGTAGCAAAGTCAAGCCTTAAACCTTATAAACATAGGCGTGTCTAGAAGAAACCTACACATAAAAAGTAAGAATGGTAATTGGGCGGGTCGAGGTTGGAGCGGCCTCTCCCGTACCTGCCATGTTACCGGTTTAAGGAAGGACGAGGCGGGGCCTTTGCCCTGTTTACTACTCGGTTTTTTTTTTCCCCTTTTTATAATTCATTTTATCTCCCCAATTCTTTAAAGTGAGATAATAATATATTTTTTAATTATTTCTAAAAGTTAAATTATTCAAATATATTGGTAAACTAAGATTTTTATTGTTTGTCATATTTTTTAGATAATCTTAGTTCATATTTTTTATTAGAACTAATGAAATTTCGCGAAATTTTTCATTTAAAATATTGAATGCTAAAAATAATAATTAAAAAAAATTAAAGGGGACGGGGCAGGGTACCCATTACTTGTACCCACTTCTTACCCGTCCTAGGTTGAAGTTACATGTCCCGTCCCCGACCCGAATACTCGATTAAATGGGTAATCCTTGCCTCGTTATTGAGTTTGAAGGTTTTTTTTTTGTAAATATGTATTCTCTTATTTTTTATATTATTTTAAAACCAATAAATAAATAAAGTAATACATACTAAATAATTAAAATAGTAAAGACTATAATTTCTTAATCATTTCCTACAACAAAATAATTTTCAAGTTTTTAAAAATTAGACAATTGAAAATTGAAACACGATCTTTTTGATGTAAATGGTCAATAATTGTCCACGCTAATTTAGTGCCCAGATTCAGATTTATCATTAGGTTAAAAAAAATGGCTCCATAAAATTGAATAAAATAAAATAAAATAAATAAAAAGTGCACTTCTTTTGGCGCATTAGGTTTACAAGAGATGAACACTTTCCCACACGTTGGCTACGCGGGACACTTTGAAAATGCCTGGTTGAACCTAGGTGGCACATGTTCAAGCCTTTTAGAACACTGCATCTACCACCTGGTTCTATTCCTACTCCTTCCCTATCACCCTCTAGCAGTGGCGCATCCAAAAAAATTAAGTCAGCTAGGGCGTTTCGTTGATAGCCGTAATGATAAAAAAAAATTATTAATATTTAATTACATAATGTTAAAAAAAATTCAATTAATATATAAATAAACTAAAGCGTAAAAAACTCATATACATTTGAAAATATAATCTAATACAACTTAAAATAATAAAAAAAAATACGTTTTTCAATTATACGTGTACAATCAAGTTTCAATTTTTTTCACAAACTCAAAGGAAATAGTTTATACGTAAAGCATAATTAAATGTTAAAGACAAGCTTCAACTTTAGGTGAAAGTTATGCAAAATTTTTAAAACGAATTTGATCTCCTAAGCATGATGCTTAGTTTTATGCTAAGCACCGTACTTAGGTGGCGAAAAACTACCCACTAATGTAGTGTGTCATCTAAGTACGATGCTTAGCATAATACTTAACATAAAACTAAACACCATACTTAGGAGATCATTACTCTCTCTCTATATATATATATATATATATATCATAGAGGAATAATTTGATCAATAAATTTTTTAAAAAAATTATTTTGAAAACGAAAACTAACAATATATAATTATTTAGTTATTATTTATTGTGTTGAAAAATTAAACAAAAAAGTAAAAAAACAAAGAATTGAACCACACACCTCCAATGCACAAAATGACATATTTCGAAAACGAAAACTAATAATAAATAATTATTTAGTTATTATTTATTAATTTAAAAAAAAAAAGAACATGGAATTGAACCTCGTACCTCCAATAGAAGAGATTGCCCTCCTACCATGTGAGCTACACTTCCTCTAGTTGAACAAATGTATAATTTTTGATTGATATTTTAATATTATTTACGTATTTAAAAATAAAAAGTTAGAGTGACTCGAACTCGGAAACCGTAGATAAAAGGCAGACAGCCAGCCAATTGATCTAAGCAACATTTCTGTATAAGTTCCACAATAACATATATATACAAGTATTGTCATATTTCTTAATTTATTTTTTTCTGGGCGGATCCAGCACGGGCGGCCGCCCCGACTACCCAGGTGCTGGATCCGCCCCTACCCTCTAGGGATGGTAATAGGGTGCGACAACCCTCACCGTTTCCGCCTTGTCAGGGATTTGAAGAGTTCGGATTGGTTGGAGGTTTAAAAAAGAAAAAAAAATCCCCACTGTCTTGTATATTTACTTATTTAATTTTAATTATTTTTTAAAATGCGATTTAAATTGTATAACATAACATAACTTAAAATAATAATATTTAAACACGCCCTGACAACCAAACGAGAAGGGGATTCCCCGCCTCATTCAGGATGGAGCTACATGGGGCGGGATGAAGTTTGGTAATTTTGCCTTCCATTTTAGCCTCGAGTAATCTTACACCTCCAAAAATTTTTGCCATCCCCCTAGAGACAATTTAAAAAAAAAAATTACGCAAAAAGAGTACCAAGGTGTGAAAAATTATATGAAAATGAATAGAAAGGATGATTTGAACAATCAAGTGTGATCAAAGGTGAAAATGTCTAAAAAATAAAAGGTGAAGACATTATATGTTAATGATTTTAATAATTTATTTGGAGACTCATTTGCACTTTTTACAAAAAAGGGATAGCAATTAGTTTTTTTTTTTATTTAAAGAGAATGGTATTTCTGTCATTTCACAATTTTTAATTAAGATAATGGATGAAAATGACATTTTGTGCAATGAAAGATGAAAATAAAAGTGAAAATGCCATAGAAATGAAATGTAAAGACGTTTTTAACAATAATAATGAAAAGTGTGGACGTTATGTGCTATTTACCCACCAATTTATTTTGAGTTTTGGGGACTTATTTGGGAATGTAGCATGATAAAGCTACTTATAAGCCTAACCAAACATGATTAATCATTGTCATTTTGATATTAAAGGGAACTATATACTGTTTTTCGACTTTTTCCCTCTTTCTTAATTAGCCATTTGTCTTTAGGAACTCAATCATTACAATCATTTACAGTTAACATTTTCATATAAAAAGAATTAAACAAAGACTCAAATAGTCAATCAAACATAGAACAAGGAGGCGAAATTTCCCTAGCATTACATAATCATATAATATTTAACCCCATACAACATGCATAGGACAAAGTAAACACATAATTTTTTAGCAAAAAAAAAACTTTACATGTCATATATGGAACGATTAGAGAGACAGCCGACCTTATTATTTAATTACTTATTCGAAGTAAAGTGAGAATACTGTCAAGATAAACGTTCGTTACGTGAAAGAAAATAAAAACATCTGAAAAGGTTAATTTTACTTCGTTGTTAAGCATCTGTACCACACATGCTATGAATTAATTTGCATCTAGGGTAAATTGTAGTAGCCGGCTCCAATTTTACACAAATTTTCACTTTTATTCCAAATGCATTTTTCAACTACAAATGGATCCTCAAAGTTCAATTAATTGGAGACAGCCGTCGAACAATTTATTCGGCGTAAATTATCCACCTTACCCAACTTTTACACCTATTTTCTCTTTTGTCTCCAACTTTTCTTTCGACAAACGGACACTCATACTTTGATTAATTGGCACCAATCGTCCATTTGGACGGTTTCCATCTAAAAATTTCATTAAAGGGGTTTGAAATAACATGATTGTCCATAAACCTAAATAAACAAGAAAAATATGTATATAAATTATCTTCTCTTGTTTATATAAGTTTAAGGGCAGTTCTATAATTTCAAAATCATAACTTTTGAATGGAAACCTTCATTAACACGAATTAACAAAAGTCTCAGGATCTGTTCGTCAAAAAAAGAAAAGATTGGCAGCAAGATTGCAAAGGGCCAAAGGTTGAGGATGGTAGCTATAATTTACCCTTGTTTCTGTTAAAAAACAAAATATAAAAAAATTATGGAATTCCTTATGGATAGTGCAATCAATGAAAGAGACGGGCAATATTCAGCACCGGCACCCACGAGAGAATGTTAAAACCATTACAAATATTTAGCAGACAAAGCAACTGGTACATGACATGAGCTAAATCTCCCCCTTTCTTCTGCTCCTTTTCAGACACAACACCCAGAAAAAGGGGTGGGGTTGGCGGTTGGAGTGGGGTGAGGTGAAGCTAGGGGTAGAGAGATCTTGAAATTACGTGGAGAGTTGGACTTCAGCATGGAATTTTCTCAAAAAATCCGCCTTACGTTGAGTACAAAGCTTTATAACAACTCACCTTAAAATTTAATGTTTTTTAAGAATCCCTTTGGCTTTGTCCCTTTATACGTTAATCTCTTTCTTTTTCTCTTTCTTACGTTGTCAACTCACCCCTCCTGTCGTCATCTGCACTTTGCCTCTACCTCACGACCCTCCTGAGGCCACCTCTTCAAGAATTGTGAAATTTCACGTTTTTTTCCTTCTAACAAACTTTCTACTTATTCAATATTTTTTCTTCAATAAGTTGGGTTTATTATTTTGTAATTCTGGGGGTGGCTATGGATTCGAGGAGGCATTTGGTGCTGTTTTTATTGTTGATCGAGTTGATATGTGTGGTGAAGGGCAATGTGGTTTTCAAAGTTCAGCATAAATTTGGAGGCCGTAGGAAGGGGATGGAGGCCTTGAGGGCTCTCAAGGCTCATGATTCTGGCCGCCATGGCCGAATGCTGTCAGCCATTGATTTTCAGTTAGGCGGCGATGGGAAGCCTACAAATGCAGCGTATGTATTAAAATCATATGCGTTTTTTTTCTCTGCGATGCATCTAAGCATTTGTGTTTATGGTATAATGTAATTGTCGGTTTATTGAAAATCAGGTGTTTATGTATTGTTTTGGTTATTATGAATGTTTGATGGCATGAAATTGAGGACTTCGAATTAAAATTTTTGAAGAATCAAGATGAATTTAACTTAAATCATTTCTGTTTTGTCAAAGGCAGGCTTAAAGTAAAGCATATTCTTAAGAATGATGAAATTTCATTGGAGTTCGCACAATGGATCATCATCCAAGCTGCCTCAAATTTCATATCTTGTTCTTGCTTTAGTATTAAGAAATGACAGGATTTTTTATTTTTTTTTCCTTTTAATATGTAGTAGTGGCAATCATTAGTATACGTGTTCATATGTATGTACACGCATATGACTGTTTTATTATGGCTCCTTGTATATGGGGAGTTAAAATTATGTGAAAGCTGGAAAAGGAAGACTATGGAAAGTTTTGATATCTTTGCATCTCTTTGTCATTTTGTTATATGTACTAAAGCTTTGTCGTTGTTGAAGATGTTGGAGTTTTTTGTTGATTATGAAGGGAACTATAAGAAAGGAAAAGGAATGTAGTTAATGAGGTAATGTAGGAAACCGTATATGGAAGTTGTCAATTAAAGATGTAGTTTTATATTAATTGATAGTTTATAATTCTTTCCTTAGTTGGCAGATTTATGTTTCCTTCTTTATATTCAATGTCTGTAATATAAATTCGTGTATTAGGTTTCTTGTAAATTAATTCAATTAATAGAGAAATTTGTCCTCTCTTATCAATTTCTTCATGGTATCAGAGCCAGGTTTCTAACCTAGCAAAACATGGCGGAATTCCCCGCCAATAGTAAAGACTCAACAACCTCTGAAGCAACCAGCTTCGAAACAGAGGTCACTCATTCGGTCGGTTCCCACGGAATGGAGAGTTCTTCCTTTCAACTCACAGTGGAGAAATTAAATGGAAGAAACTACCGTGAATGGGCTCAATCCGTGAAACTTGTTGTGGACGGAAAAGGGAAGTTAGGCTATCTTACCGGAGAGACCAAACGAC
>CAIGRS010071780.1:0-10624 GCA_903798395.1 Fraxinus floribunda | reverse complement strand
AAAAAAAAAAAAAATGACAAATTTTAATAAAAGTGACGAATTCAAAAAAGTGGCACAAATTAAAAGTTATACAGATTAGAAAAGTGACAGACAATAAAAAAAGTGACAATTCAAAAAAAGTGACAAACACTCAATAGTGACGAAATTAAAAAAAAGTGACAAAACTGACAACTTTTGGTAAAAAAAAATCTCTCTCATTTTTTCATATATTTCTTTACAGAGATGGAATCAATTGACAAAAAAGTGACATAATCAAAGCATGATCATGTGACATTGTTGCAAGAAGCAAGAAATTAGAAGTCACCCAGCAAATGCATACATGAACAAGAAATTCAAATTAACTGCTACAAGAAGTAAAATCATGGTTTAATGACATAGACATCAACACAAGAGGACACCCAGCAAATGTAGCAAGTAAAAACTGAAGTGCCCTTACAAAAATTCTAAAACCTAGTAATATAAGATCAGCCATGGATAATCCACACTCGTCTTGTTACATAGCAACATTTGGATCCAACGTTCTCTGAATAGCAGCTGCAGCCTGTTGATTCAAGCTAGTTAAATAATAGATGGGGATGAAAATGGCCATAACGTTTTTTTTTTCAAAATCACCCTCACCTTAAAGTTACCAAGCTTATATTGGTAAGCCATCTCTTCCTTGAGTCAGGCTTGCTCTTTCATTGTTTGAGCTTGCATCCAATCAAGTACATAAAAGCAATTAATTGCCTTTAATTTTACCATGTGTCTAGAAAATGAGATTTTAATGCTTATGCAGAGGAATACCATTCCACTCTGCCATCTCCCTCTTAAAGCTTCCACTTGTTCTTCCTTTTGCCTTTCACGTTCTCGGATGAGTTCTAGCCTGAGAAGGGAACTGGCCGAAAATTCGAAAAAGGCATAACTGAAAGCAACAACAAATTTTGACACAGTAAAGCAATTGCAAGGGGTGTTTTCATTGATAACTACCCAAGTTCTGCTGTTCGGATACCATCCAAGTCAATAAATTATTAGGGAAGCAAAATCGTTCGGATACCTGCACCAGCTCCATATCCACCACCAGCACCNCATAACTGAAAGCAACAACAAATTTTGACACAGTAAAGCAATTGCAAGGGGTGTTTTCATTGATAACTACCCAAGTTCTGCTGTTCGGATACCATCCAAGTCAATAAATTATTAGGGAAGCAAAATCGTTCGGATACCTGCACCAGCTCCATATCCACCACCAGCACCAGCACCTCCACCAGGACCACCACCCAAACCTCTACCGCTGCCTCCACCAAGTCCACCACCACCCCCAGCTCCTCCTCCCAGTCCACCGCTAGCTCCACCTCCCAGTCCTCCACCAGGAAATAAGGGATCCATTAACGATCCTTACCTCCTTCATCGTCATCCCCCCAAATCTCGTCGCCGCCGCTTCTCCACGCTGCCGACACAACCATCGTCCCTCTTCTTTCTCCTTCCCCATCACTACTACTACCAGCAAACTCGAGCCTAAACACAAACCCAAGCCATTTACTACTACATCTCTACTTATATCCACTTTCCGATGAGACAATCGAGGAAAGCCGAGGTGCTATGCGAACTAGCATCGAAGCTGGTGGACGGGAGATTGATAGCAGAGACCGTGGTGATTTTGGGGATTGAAGGTATAGAATCTGGGGGTTTTGGGATTTTGGGGGTTTTGTTTAATTTAGGACGTAATTAATACGTGGTTTATGTGATGTTTAATCAATTGAGAGTATTAATCTAATTGAGTTAGTTTTTAGAGTATGTGGCCTAATTTTTCCATATTTTTATAACACACCACAGATACTTCACAAATAAAGCCTATTGATAAAAAAAAAATAAAAAAATTTTACATCGCGGACGCAAAGAGATGTGAAACAGAATTTTCAAGTCAGACAAGATTTTTAATTTTCTTAATAAAAGGGTGTTTAGTGTAGATTAAAATCAGATTTTAAGTGGATTGTAATAGAAGTTTTAAAATGTGTGGTTGATATTGATTTTTTAACTTTAACTTAAATTCAAATCAGATTAAAATTTGGCTCAAACAGCCTTAAGTGAATCAAGGTTCCTATTCTTATAATTATTTGATGTGAGATTTCTCTTGGACAATTCCATTCATCCTTTTATTTTTCTCTCAACTGGGTTTTGTACCAAATGTTTCTTCACTTTTCAGCACCAAGTCCTTTAAAGGTTATAATTGTTTGAGAAATTTACAATATACACCTCTATTTTAGGGTGTATTTACATTTTACCTGCAATATTTTCTAAATTTATACTTTACATATTACATTTTACAGTATGCTAACCAAATAGCTTTGGCTAAAAAAATTACAAAGCCACCATTAGAAATAGTTAAATAGACCAAATTATTCGTAGTTGAAAAATAATAAATCACACCCTTTGTATTATATTGTGCAACACTTTTAACATACCAATTTTTTGAACTATTTTTTTTTTTTTTGTTCTCCAAAAAACAATTACTGTTTTTTTTTTTTAATTTTAAAAATTATTTTTTTCTAAGATTTATCCATCCATAAACTAACATTTAGTCGAGTCTTCTCAATTCATCATATAATGAAATTCCATTTTCATTTTTATACAAAATTCCATTTTCATTTTCATTACATATTGTATTGTTTATATTTATAGTTGATAATAAAACTACGCATGCATTCTTACAATTTTTAAGTTGCAAACTCAACCAATTTAAAACAAATGAGAAATTGATTTTTAGCTACAATATAACATCTAATTATATAAAAAAAATATGTGATTTAATTTAAATTTTTTTTTTTTTTTCATTTTTGTCCATTGATCAAATTTTGTTAACTAGAATATAGCAATTGAGTATTTTTTTTTTTTTTTTATTGCTTTTATAATGTTGGAAGACTCAAATGATATGTTTTCTAAATTTCTCAATGTTTAATTAACTTAATAAAATTAATTTTTATTGATATGATGTTGAAGTTTAGGAAATGAAGATAGTAAATTTCATAAATCTTATGCAAAAATAACCATTATTTAAAGAAAAAATAACAAAAAAAATCATTAACTACAAATATAGTATACAAACGTTATATCATGTAATATAGAAGATGTGAATGGTTACTAAGTAAATGCGTAATAAAACGTTGTAAATTTCTAAGGAAATCTGCGGACATTCATGTCAGGGGTAAATAATTTACTATAGAAGATACAATTGTCTCAATTTTTTTATATTACAATAATTTTTGAACACGACTAAGAAATCTAATTATGAAATAAAAAAAACGACAATTATCAAAAGAAACTAATAACTTCCGTAATGTTAGCATTTTTGAGTTGTCGAGCATTGGAACCAAATAACCAATCACATAAGCTTGATCTTTCAGCACTCTTACAATTGAACTCTGATCGTTCCACAATAGAATAAGAATTTTGATCTTACATTCAGGTCGAAAACCCAACCTTAGCTATCGTCAGCCTTCCCTAATCCTAGCTACCATGTCTCAGAATTCCGATATTAGTACCTCTGCTCGATCGCCTTCTACTGTAACCACCCATAAAATTGGATGGGACTAATTACCGGGTTCGGTCTCAAATTCTGGAGATGCGCATTGCTGGCAAAAGAAAGAAGGGCTGCATTACAGGAAGGAAAATGGCCCAGTAGAGGATGATCCAACCTATGATGATTGGGAGGCTGAAGATGCCCTAGTCAAGTCTTGGCTCATCATTTTTATTATGGATATGCTGGTCTCAAATTTTGGAGAGGCACATCGCTGACAGAAGGGCTGCATCCATGAAGAAAAATGGCCTCAGCAGAGGATGATCCAAGTTATGATGATTGGGAGGCTGGAGATGCCCTAGTCAAGTCTTGACTCATCAATTCCATGATGGATAAGCCAATATCACACTTTATGCAATGTGGAATAGCTAAGGACGTTTGGGATTTAGCCAAGAGGAGCTATTTCGATGTTTGTGACATTTCTCATGCATAGGGTCAATGAAGAAGTCACGTTAGGATGATCGACCCCTTGCAGAATACTACAATGAGTTGGACTCAATCTTCATAGGACTCGATTATCGAAAGCTTAATAATACAAATTGTTCCAGTTGATATTGAAAAATTGGGCACTACAACAAAAGGAGTCATTCGCAACACTAAAAATGCAACATTTATCAACAAATGTTGCTAAAGGGTCTTTTGGCAACGTTTTAGTAAGTGAATATTGCCATTGATTAGTATAAATGAATTTTGACAACGTTTTTTTAGAAAAATGTTGCAATAGACCATTTTTTGCAACGTTTGTTGAGTGTTGACAAACGTTGCGAAAAATAAGACTTTTTGCAACGTTTGTTGAGTGTTGTGAAAAGTCCCTTTTTGCAACGTTTGTCGAACATTGCGATACACCCTTTTCGTAATATTTGTCAAACGTTGCGAAAAGTTTTTTTTTTTTATTTATATTTTTCAAATAAATGGCTCAAATTAAACCCCCAAATCAGAAGGAACGAATTCAAGTAACAACACAGGAACCTTAATCACTCCCAATTCGCAGCTCGCCCAAATCGCTCTCTCCTCAAATCCCGTTTGAATCTTCAGTGCCGTTTGAAGTTAATAGCCATCTCTACTCTAATCTCTCTTGCCAACACAAATCCAGACTAATCAAATTGAAAGAGTTCCAAAATGGGCAAATCCAGACCTGAAGGCTAAAACCATAGAATCTGGGACTTGAATACGGTCGCTCAGTCTCGCCACAGAATCACAGAAGAAGACGGCTTCTCAATCTCGCCGCCTTCCACCGACGCCTCTCATCTATTTGGTTAGTCTTCGTACTTTTTGGTAATCCAGAATTTGTTGGTTTCAATAGCTTATTCTAGTGATTGCGGTGGTTTTGATAAGGCTTTAGTGATAACCATTAGGAACTCCAAATGTGAAAGCGTATGGCTGATGGGAATGTGAATTTATTTTTGAGATTTCTCTGTTAGTACTAGGAATTGGATTCTGAAGCAGGGAAAATGATTTGGTTGTTATAAAAACTAAATGATTTAAGTAGTTTACTTTGTCTAGACATTGTTCTGCATTTATGAGTCTTTAGCAGGCACTAATACTGCTTTGATTTAATAAAATAGATACTTCAATCCAGAGTTTAACTAGGAATACCAAACAATTACTTTTTTCACATCTTTAGTGCTGCCTGATTTTAAGTAGAAGTATGATGCTGTCATAGTTGAAATGATGCGCTTGAGCTACGTGCAAGTGAATTGTGAGTTTCGGGTTCACATTTATAGGAAATTACGGTAATTGCTGATTGAGTTACAAAAGTTTTTGGAAGATTCTGGTGAAATATGGTGATACCATTTTCCTTCTCGCCAAATGGTTACTTATATGAAGTTTATGTTTTACTGGTGTGGATTTTGCTGATAAAAAAGAATTCTCTGGTGTCTAATTCTTCTTTCATCATTGCTTCTTTTTTTTTCCCCCTATGCAGATGGAGCTTATTTCTAAAGTGCAGAATCCATATATTGTGGAATACAAGGATTGCTGGGTGGAAAAGGTGTGTACATATCTAATATGAACCATTATGGCCAGAAATTGGTGTCATTTTATCATGACGTGAGGGTAGAGTACTTTCCTTGTCTTCTAGTCAAGATCATTGGGAGGTTTTTGGCCATTATATTCAGTAATATTATCATGTTGAAGCCTTGTGATTTTTCAATATTGGAAACTGATTGTATCTTTTGAGGAATTTGTAAGGTCACTTAGTTTGATTTATCCTCCTATTGATAAATGAATGCTCTTACTTTCAGGGTTGTAATGTATGCATCGTGATTGATTATTGTGAAGGAGGCGATATGTAAGCTTTTTCTTTGGAGAACTTGTTACTTAAAAATATTAGTCATACCACACATCTCTTTCCCCCCAGGATGTCTCCAAAGTGCTTTCCCTGCAGTTGAAAATATTTTTCTGTATCTTTAGTAAATATTTTAAGTTGTGAAGTTTATCCAGTCATTTGTATCAGAGGAATAATTTCTTAAAATGACCAAAGATTAGTACATGTAATGCTTTTCCTAAATGTTATATTGATTTAATCTGAACCTTGTGTATAATCATATCTTTTTACAGGGTAGAGACTATTAAAAAGGCAAATGCTGTTCATTTTCAGGAGGAGTTTGTCTGATTACCTGCTTTTATGCTCTCTTTTCCCGTCTATATACTTCTCTCTTTTATATTGAACTTGATTTCCTGATTTCAAATCTGTTACCTTTAACATGAGAACATCAGTGGTGTTGTATCACATTTTAATGTTCAATTGTATGGATTCAAAAATTTGTAATGAAATTATCAATTTCTTTTGCAATTCAAAAATTTGTTCATAAGTTGCATTTTTAATTTTGTCAATCTATTTATATAAATTATTGTTAAAAAAAAAACCCTACGGCAATGTTTGTCAAACGTTGCCGTATCTCTACAGCAATATTTTTTAAACGTTGCCGTATCTCCCTACTCTACGACAACACCTCGATTTGCAACACACGTCCAAACATTGCTGTAGGCCTACGACAACATTTTTTGAACATTTTCGTAGGCTATTTTTGTTGTAGTGGGGAAAACGTACTTCTAGAGATTTGGTTTACATGTTTCTCGTAAGTCCTGATCACCACTTAGATCAAGTTAGCGATCGTGTTTTGGCCACATATCCCTTTACCAAGCCTAGAGGAAGTCTACTCAACAATCCAACGTGAAGAGCAAAGATGAATCACCAAGGAAACAAAAGAAGATCACTCTAATGGCTCCGCAATGGCTGTCCAAAAACATAATAGTCGTCCTACTCAACCAGAAACATTGGATAAAGTAGTTTGCTTTTATTGTAAGTTTTTTAAGCAAGAAGAAAGCAATATTCAATTAGCTAATGAAGTAATAAATGACTTGAAAAATCTTACTTTTAGGCTTAAACGCTATGATGCGAGTTATTAGGATTTATGCTGTATTGGAACTTTTTTAGACAAAAAGATTATTATAAAATAATAGAACTGTTATAAAAGAGTTGTAAAAGTAGTCTTTTGCAGGGTTGTATATATGAACTATGAGTCTTTGAGTTCGAGTATAGAACACGGAGAACGAGTCATCGGATTTGCGCTAACTTGTCGCATAATCGATGTTCGAGCGAAAAAAACAGAACCATTGTCGCCCGCCTATTGCTTGAGCGGCACATCTCCCGCTCGAATTCGCTAGCCCAGAGCTCAAGTGACGGTGTTATACATGAAACCCTAGTTCATGATTTTCAAGAATTTTATCTATCATATACTACTTAAATACCTCTTATTATATATATACACAATGTTCATTACGTTGTTGTGTGCAGTTGATCATTGTTTTACATTCTCGTAACATCAATCCAAGATTTAATAATACATCAAGACATTAAGATTAACCATTTGATTCTTGAGATCAATCAATCACAAGTTGGAAAAAATATCGAATTCATATAATCCAAAAATACACACATCCTAAATATAATCAAGAAAGTACTTTCTCAATAACTTTTAGATATTGTTGAAGTTTAAGGGAAGTTGGACCAAAAACACAGAAAGAGTACAAGAATAAAGTGTTAGTGGTGATCCACAGAAAATAGACAATTCCAGAAGATCGGGAGCAGGTGTGAGTGAAGTACATTCTATCGAGTTTTGGAGATTGTAGGAATCAGATCAGCGAGTCTATAAGTTTTCTAGGCTGTATCATACTTAAAGTTCTTATTGTTTATAGTAGAAGCTACTGACTTGATTCTGAAGTTTTTTTTTTTTACCCAATTAAGGGTTTTCTCCTTCATCAATTTTTTGAGTTGTTTACATTATTGATTTCATACAAGCCAACAATTCAACGTAGAGGAGTTAATTCACGTGAACTGAATCTAGAGTAATTAATTATTGTGACTTGTTGCAATATTGATCAGCAATAATTTTTAATTTCGTATTATTCATCTATTCACCCCTCTCTATGTGATTTTTGGGTCTAACTAGTAACTTTTAAGTAGTATCACAGCCCAAATTAGTTTCCTGGCCCTAGTTTTCCCGATGAGTAGTCCATTATCTACTTTGTCATATTTTGATAGCAGTAACTATGTCTATTAGAAAGTTAGAATGAGAGTCTTCTTGAAATATATGTATGAGTGTATCTGGTTGAGCATAGTAAATGGTTGGACTGCCTCATCTACCATAGTTATTGGTGTAGTTACCCGTACTGATATTTCAACTTGGTCTAAAAAAGATTTAGATGGGAACTCATTTCATAACATTAGAAGATAAGCTTTTAACATATCTAAGGGCCCATTTGGTTTATGTTTTAATTTTCAGTTTTAAGTTCAGTTTTAATTTTATGTTTTAAGATTCTTAGAAATGCGTTTGATTTTTCATTTTGAAAAAATATTTCTCAAAATAGAAAATTAGAAAACATATTTAATTTAAAATTTTGAAAAATTATTTTATGACATTTTATTCCATAAAATTTGATTATTCAGTATAAAATAAAATAATTTTATGTTAATATATTATCAAAGAATATATACATTTTAAAATTGATAAATCTTATAATATAGTTTTCTACAAAAGTAAAATAAAAACAAATAAATGAATTTGACAAAATTACTATTAAAGAAATTACTGATCAAATGAAAGTTGAATTTATATTCTTGAAGATCCTATAATTCATAGAATGAAGCACTTTGATAAAAATGTCAATCATGAGAGAACACATTCGGCTAAAGAATCATTTAGAATTGATTATTTCTTATATATAGTTAATCAAACTCATTTTCACTTAAGTTAAGATTATAAGAATTTAAAAATATGAAAATATGTTTGGATTTCTATTCGATTAAAAAAAACTCGCAAAATGCCGATAATAGTTGTTTGAAGTGTTGGGGTGAAATTCTTTTGAAACACGACATGGATTCTTACATTGATGGATTGATGGACCAAACTTATTTTTTGAGCTACTATATGTGAAACTATTTTCGAAAGAGACTAAAAAGACAATTGAAGTGTTTGATTATATAAAAGTGATGGATTTGTATCTTTCAAATGTGTGGATTGCTTATGGAATGTATCCAATTGTACAAATTACAATTGCATCTACCGAAAGGAGTTTCTCAAAGTTGAAGTTGATAAAATCAACAATATCACGAAGAAAAATTAAATGAGTTGGCCATTGAAAATAAAGTTTTAAAATAGATTGATTTTAACGGTGTAATTATTTACTTCCTATTAAAAAACTCTAAAAGAGTAAATTTATTTCAGACGTTTGAAGGTTTTTTAGATTTTTTTATTTTTTTTTTAACTTGAATGTTTTTATTTAATAATAATAATATTTATTATTATATATAAGGACCCCATATTTGAAGTTGCCATAAAACCTCCAAAATATCAAGATCGACACTGCAATTAACAACATGATTAATAATTATAAACAAGAAGATATTATGCTTATTAATTATAAGCCACTGTTTGGTAGGGATTTATATAGTTCAAAATTGATAGGTTTTGATAATTTTTATTGATGGTACAATGAGTATTTATCACACAACAGGACTATGAATGTCAATTCAAATATTTAAAAGAAAGGATAAGACAATAATGTGAGCTATCTACGTTCTAACTAATTACAACAATGCTACAAGTACAGGATTTTAAAATCCTGGACTTGCCAGACACCTCAGAAGGTAGGTAGGTGGGGTGGGATTTTTGTAAATATATTAATCATGTGGGGCCACCTCCTTGTGAAACAAACTTTAAAATCCTGTCAAAAATCTGTCAAAAAAAGCATGTACTTGTGGAATTATTCAACTAATTAAGATGATCTTTGGTAGGTGGTTTCTCCAAGTTTATTAGACTCTTTGTCACCAAGTTTGTAAGTTGATGTTTGGATGAGATGAATTTAATTCATAGTTTGTCAGATGCAACTTGATCACGAACGAAATAAAAATCAATTTCAATATGTCATGTTCGTGCATGAACAGTCCCGTTCTCCTGCGCTACGTTCTAACTAATTAAGATGATCTTTGGTAGGTGGTTTCTCCAAGTTTATTAGACTCTTTGTCTCCAAGTTTGTAAGTTGATGTTTGGATGAGATGAATTTAATTCATAGTTTGTCAGATGCAACTTGATCACGAACACAATGAAAATCAATTTCAATATGTCATATTCGTGCATGAACAGTCCCGTTCTCCTGTGCTCCAAGCGCAGGAGAAAAAAATACGCTTTTGCAAGGCAAAGCCTTGTACGTGTTGTCAGCTTTTTTTTTTTTTGTTTTTTTTTTCTTTTTATTTTTTTGTTTTTTTTTTCTTTCAATTTTTTTCTTTCAATTTTTGTCTTAATTTTGCGGGATTATTATGAAATCAAAATATTACATTTTTAATACAATTTCAAAGTGCCCACGACCTAGTTTCTCCCTTCACTAATGGCATGCGAAACGGCCAACCATAGCAAAAGTTACCACTCGTCGAAGTAGGCTGTTCCAAAATCGTTAAAACGATTTTTCTTATTTTTGTCTTAATTTCGCGAGATTATTACGGCATGTCAAACGAAGTCGAAATATTGCATTCCCATTTCAAAGTTCCCACGACCTAGTTTCTCCCCTCAC
>CAIGRS010071779.1:0-10007 GCA_903798395.1 Fraxinus floribunda | reverse complement strand
TTTCAGCTCAAGACTGCCAGGGAAGCAGCTCAATTTGGTGCTGCAGGTGCTGTCATAGGAGCAGTTACAACAGCTGGCTTCTGTTGGAAGTACTCGCGAAGTGCTCATGGTATATTGAGGCTGTCCTTGATTTTTGTTTGTTGTATAATTTCACACAATACCTAGTTAATAATGCCGTTTGGTTCCAGCAGATACTTATTGACAAGTGCTCAAAATTATATTGTATCTGACACTTCCAAAGAACACGAAAATAAGTCTACATTGTTTCATTGGCCCCCTTGACTTGGCCAAGTTAATTCCAACATAGGTCATTAAAACATTAGTGCAAAGAGCTTAACAGTTACGTCTATGATTATGACTTTAGTTGTTGAATCATTGATAAAAGGAAGAAAACACCAATGCCTTTTTGTATTAAGAATATACTGTTTTGGGTTCTCCTCTCCAAAATCCACTGAAAATCTTTTCCCTTTTGTCTATGATTTTGTTGGTGTGTATTATTAGAAACTTTGATGGAGTTGATCTTTACTTTTAACTTGAATGTCCATATGTAAGCATATTTACTTGCAAACATCCATATATGCATGCAGTAATTCATAACAAAAGGGTTTCAGAATATTTTTCTGGGAGCTGAGAATAGAAGCATAAATTATCACTCACACTATTTTTCTTGATCCACAGATATTTTGTTCTTTCCCAGAAAATTAACTATCATGGACATATTTTACTAATTAGTGAAATGAAGACGGTAGGAAACATCCATAAACCATCTTAATTAAGCTCTCTGGAGGGATGGGAAATGAATAAAGATTTTGAGAGGCAAATGTAATAACGTTATTGTCAGTATCATTTTTCTGTAGAGAATCATGAGATTATGGTGGCAGCTGTTGTAAAAATGGTTGTGGTAATTTAGATGTTCAAAAGTGTTATTTAAGTGGGGAGTAAAATTAAAGTTCTTTCTCAGATCCAATCTTTGGTGATGTTTGTTAAGCTCATGCTGTATACATCAATTATGCATCTGATTATTTGTGCGCACACACTCATACACGTTGAAAGTTCCTTGCTTCTCCTTAATCTTCCATCTGTTTAGATTCTGTAATTTCCTTTCCTAGTGTGCTATCCATTTTTTTTATTCTTTCCCCAACAAGAATCAATCTTCCATTTTATTGAATTTTGTAGTCTGTCCTTGCATTTTTGTTGAATTTATTGAGTATATTATTGAATTAAAAAAGCGAAATTTGTAGCGGAGGTTCCAAAGCTTTCAAAATAGTGAAAAATACACCCCCCGCCTTTACATCGTAGTAGATAGCTCACAAACCTTTCAAAACTTAGTGGTGGAAGGACCTCTGGACGGTCCCATCCAATTTGATTAAAAGTCAAGCTACCTTGATTTAATCAATTTTAAAAAGGAAAAGTGGTAAATCTACATTTTTTCTAACTAAAACAATGGATTGAGAAAGTCCTATCGTGGATTCATAGATTGAATTCACTGCAAAAATCTCCTTGCTACACAAGTCGAATCACCGCATACGTTCAGAAAATAATTAAATAAAAGAAACGAGAAAGAGAAAGAGAAAGAGAAGAAATAAAAAAAAAATATCATCCATCTTTTTCCCCTCCTACTGACCCCTACCTCTGCCATTGCTAACACTTGCAACCGCCACCGTCACAACCTCCACCTCCAACTCCATCCCTACAGCCGCCACCACCCACTTCCTTTCAGTGCGCAGCCATTTTTAGGCATCCAATAGAAGCAAGTCTACCACTACTCCAAGAAGAGGCATCCACTTCTTGGACAAATTTTTTCAAGATTATAGCCCTCATAAAAGATGGTTGTGGTCATTTCTTTACTTGTCAAAACATTCAAGTACAACTAAGAAAATTAAAACCCATTATAAAGATTTGAACTTTCTATCTAGTAGTGTAAGTTCTGTGGAGAGGACAAGAAGAAGGATGAATTTGTGGCTTATGAAGAAATTGAGAGTCCAAGAAAGGTGTCAAGATCCAGATATGTTGGTTGTTGAAGTAGAAGTTTTTTGCGTGATTTCTTATAGAGAATTTCAACTGATTTTGGTGATTGTACTCTCGCAGAGTGGAGTCTTGTAGAGAAGGCAAATCTAACTTTCTTCAATACAAAAAAATAAAAATAAAAATGGAGGTAATAATGGGTAGGTTCGAATAAAAGGATGGTCAAATGTGGTGGGATTTATTGGTGGTTTTAGTATCACTTAATCTTCATCATCGTCCTATCTTCTTCTCTTTGGGCTTCATCTTCAACTGAAGGTACTAAAGTTGGGGATAGACATTTGCAAGCCCCAATGAGAGCTTTTAGCAAGCCTTCAAAGAAAGATTCTTCTTCTTCTTCTTCTTTGATAAGAATTCTACTCCCAATTTGGCTGCAATTCCTTTATTGTTGGCCATAGGGGATGAGATGAGAAATTAAAGAGTAAAAATGGGAGGGCCTGGGGCAGTGGCGGTGGGTTGGGGTGAAGAAATATCTTCATTTTATTTCTTCTCTTTCTTTTGAAAAAGGTAAAGAGTCATTTGTGCCCTTCATTGGATTGATCAAAATTAGGTCAGTCTTTTCCTTGGTCAACTAACGGATATTTAAATGGAAACCGTCCAGAGGTCCTTCCACCATGCAGTATTGAAAAGTTTGGGGGCTATCTGCTACGATCTAAAGGTTTGGGTGTAATCTGCACTGTTTTAAAAGGTTTGGGACCTCCGCTGCAAATTTCTTTTGAAAAAAAATGGATATATAGTTCTAACTTATAACTATTTTTCGTTTAATTGTATCAATTATTTATTGGATGATAAATTAGCTACAAAATATAGATTATAGCAATTTAATGAGTATCTTTTTGTGCATTAACAGTTTAGACATGGGGTTGTTTAAAAAATACAACTTTCATAGGCTAACAGCTGGTAGAATATCTATTGTGCATTAGCTTAATAGCTTCGAGTCCTTGGGGTTTTGTTTGAATTCCTTACCTTTCTGAACCTTGTTGAATCCAAAAGGAGAAGACGTAATGATGGCTATTGAAGTTGAAAACTTAAAAGTGTGTGTTCTTCTTTACTTCAATTTTAGGTAGTTAAATTCCAGGACCCTACTTATGACCATGTAATATGGCTAAATCCCTCTACTTTGATGTAACACTCTGTTGGTGTAGCCAGCTCGCGTATAAAATAATTTTGGGAAACTGTTACAGCCTGACTTTTAGGTAATTAGTGATGGTTTTTCTGATTCTGGTCTCTTCTTATGTAACCCTGTTCTTGATTTGCTTCTCGTTACTTGTGCGTTAGTTTTTTGTGACATTAGTCCTTTTGTCTGGCTCAGCCGCTCAAGTAGATTTGAGATCCTGTAGATAATTATGGAGTTACCCATTGATAACTTCTCCGAAAATATTTTTCACCGTTGTTTCTTGTTAAGAGATATAATTACAGTTAGGTCTCTCCCATCGGGTTATTAATATGCTTACAAATTAGTTCGCTGGATAGGATTGACGTCCATATTGTATGTAATAGTTAGCAGGAAGTGGTTGGGTAACCAGCAATGCCAATGTTCCATCTCTGGCATGTCCTCGTGTTTTCTTATCTTTTTGTGCTTTCCTCCTTATTTTTGTTATGAAAGAAATTCTTACACACAATATTGTTTACTGTGCAATGCTCGGTACATGCATCTAATGTAGATACAACTTTGATGAATGCCATGTATTAGCAAGATAAATATTTGTCAAGGCAGTAATGCTAGCATCTTGTTACACACTTTTTCTAACGGGGAACAGGACCAAAACATGCCACAAAAAGATTAATGAGCCGCTGCCTTTTAGCTTGTGACTGGTCTTCTTTTAACCTTGAGCTTTCATCCCTGGATTTTTACCTTAATGGTTGTCCAGCTAAGAGATACGGGATATTTCAAACTAGCATGAATCTATAGTTTGAGAAGGTGTAACTTAGCAGAAATAGTTGGGATCGAGTGGAATAATACTTGCTAACTTCCATTGCATTCGACAGGTGCAGCACTTGCCTTTGGTTTTGGAGCCGTCACCGGTACTTGCTTTGGACTGGAAACTGCGAACCATTGGTTCCAGCTTTATAGGTTGGATACAATGGCTGCGCAGATGAAGTTCTATGAATGGCTGCAGAACAGAGCTTGAGGACCGTCTTAAATTGGACGTGCATTAAAACCTGGATGGAATTTCTCTTTTGGGCAATAAGAATCCGTTTGATTCAGTATTTTGGTCTTTTTTTTTTTTCTTTCTTTTTTTTTGTGTTTGTGTGGAGAATTTTTACAATATGCAAAAATTTCAGTTAGTGGATTTCTTCCTTTATTATTGTCTCATGCAATTTTTTTAGGAATTAATGGCATGTTAAGTAAGGTAGATTAGATAGTATTTGTTAAAAAAAAAGTAAGGTAGATTAGATAGTATTTGTTACAAATCATGGTATAGTATCAATTAGAAATATGGAATAAACATTAATTTTTTTGCCATTAGCGATAATGCATTTACAGCAATCCCTCATTGCAGTTGATAATGCTAGACGTTATTAACTGTTCAATTATAGAATGTGTCACACGTCAATTAATTGTTCATTTCAAACCAGACATCATTGAACGAAACGTGTTAAGTTTTGTTAATGCTATCGTAACAATCAATCAAAAATGCAAAACACTTCAAACGTAATAAACCAAATCTTGTAGATAATCATTTTATAGATGCTGAAAAGATTGTCCTATTTGGAAATATCCGAATTTAATTCAATATTTTCCTTGGGAAGTATTGTCGAGAAAGAGAGTATTATCGTATCTTCAATGGCATATTAGCCACTGAAATAGACTAAACATAAAACTATTAGAAAGGTATATGCAAGCCCCAAGTAATTTTTCAGGCCAAATTACAAAGAGGAAAATGAAACTTATTCGAATTTCTTGATCAATGAGAGATCATTGAGCATTTTTTCGATTGCGTCGTCATCGTGGGCCCGCCCTCGAGTCTGGAAAACAAATGAGTTTTCATAAGCAAGAGTTGAACAACACCAACCCCACATCGGCATAGAGAACAAACTTGATGTCACTTTATGCAAGGCATGCTATGGATTAAACCTTAATTCCTAACTCCTAGAGCAATAATAAACAAAACAAAATGAGAACACAGCAAACCCCCAAATTTGTAGGGGTTATCGACATGAGAGCTACATACCATCCCCACAGTCAAGCATTGCATGCAATGGAAAGAAGAATCAAATAGCAAGTATTATTCCACAGTATGTAATTATTTGGACTCAAGGCTTCTCCACAGAATGCATAAATCAAGTATACTAGACGTAGAGGTAGAGGTAGAGGTTGAGGTACCTTGATAGACGGGACCATGGCAAGAGCTTCCTCTACTGTTTCTGGGCAAAGGTTCCCAAGTACAGAAAGCTGCATATTCAGTAAATTGAATAAGATTACTAGGATATTCATCAGGTATGAAGGATATCTATGCTTGGTAAGTGACATGATTACCTCAAACTCAGCCAGCTGATATCGACTGAGAATTCTGACCTTGAGTTAAGATTTACATTGTTTAGTTGAAATAAAACAACAATTAAAGCAATGAGAATTGAATAACACAATCATTTGTATCCTTTGTTGGATCTACTAGAAGTCCTTGATAGCATGAGCTTCAGCCTTGATGCTACGCAAAACATAATTTAAATCAAGCAACAGAAATATTTAAAACCTGACATAGAAATAGCAATCTAAACTATAATTATACAAGGAAAAGCTAGTGTTTCCTTGCAATGTGTACATATACAATCAGTAGTAAAGAAAGAAAGCACGTGCTTCATCTTTAAGCATTTCAAAAAAAATTTAGCAATTCAAAGTAGATAACAGCACTTGCAACCCAGATGCTAACTTCGTGACACGAAAAGTGCAAGTTATTGGTGATAGCTCAAGACCTCCATGTCATAGGTGTAAATCAAACTGAACAAATAAAGCAATCCAATTAACTTCAGCATATTGATGTTTACAAACCATTCTATAAGTGAGAACAGAAGCAACAATATGTGAAGCAGAGCTGTCTTGTGTCCTACTATATGAAGTATAAAAGAAACAAAAGCAACTCGTGGAATATGAACGCCTATATGCATATAGAGGGACACCCAAAGTAGAAGGTTAAGTGGTGTACCAGCCAAAGGATGAAATGAGAAGTACAAAAAACAAGGAAAAATGGAAACAAATCAATACAGTAATGGTCCTTAATCCAAAACCATGGTGCTTAAATGCAGTATGAAGTGTCGTACTCAAACAAGGTTTAACATAAAATCAATCATCAGATTAATCATAAATGACACGTGCAAATATAAAACGTAAGGAAAAAATCATCATAGATGGATACTCTCGAACTTGTCTGACAGCATCAGGGTTCTTATAACGGCTGAAGCGCTTCACATATTGGAGTGACTTCTCGAAAACCCTAGAAGAAGGAAGATAACCATAATTTAGACACTTAATGAGTTCATAATCGTATATAATCTGTCACATTTTTTTCAGAAAAAAATATGAACTGGGATTTTATACAAGACCAAGAATTTGTTAGACGTGAACAAGAGAGTAGAGACCATATTTTTTGAAACTTAAACAGACGAGACAAGTCGTCACTCATCATTTATCTCTAAAGAGAATAGAAGGACGAGACTCAATTTTCTTTCTGAACCTAAAAATATGCTCTCCTCTTGTGTAATATTCTCTGCCTCACCTTCTCAAACCAAACAACAAGAACTAAATACCTCCACCTTCCACTTTATCGCCTATTAAGATAAAAGGCAAAATAAATCCAGCAATAGTAATCTAAAAACCTGGAAAATCAAAAGATAAAAAATAACTCATGGCACAATGCCTTTTTTTCCAATTTAGTATCAACATGAGAAACACAATAAGCTTTTTCACTGTGAAACTGCATTTTCGTTTTGTTCTGAAATTTTTTAATTTTATTGTTCACCGATCAAGATTTCCCTACAGAAGGTTACATAGCCTCAAAAAAGCAACTCAAGAAAACTCAAGAAAAAGATCAAAATAACTATTCACGTGTGAAGAATATGCCAAGGGATGCCACAGTGCTTCTTCTGGGGCAAACTCATCTCAATTTCAATCCTAAGCATTCCCGAACCAACAAAATTTAGAAATTACTTAATGCAGTACATACAAATTGTATAATTGAAGCATAGTGGGTGATCCAGATTCAATGTGAGTAAATGTGAACAGATGCCTACATCAATATCACGATCTTCACAGAGATCAAATTTGACATGTCATAAGATTAGAAAAAATGCAATCAAAAGTTGGCCCATGTTTGGCTAATGTTTATAAACGGTTTATAATCAATCAAACCACTTTTTATCCACACATGAAATGGGACCCACGAGTACTACCCAATTATGTACCACCACTTCCATCTATTTACAATTTAAATCGTTTATAAACAATTCCCAAACAAGCTCTTAAACAACAAAATAAAGAAAAAATTTGAAATTGTGTCAAAATATACTTACTGAGATATTTGGTTCATAGGGTCCTCAGACATCTGTTGAAGCTGCTCATACTTGTGTTCAAGAATTAGAGCAACTTCACAGTTCATGAGACACTTTGCCTTCAAAAACTCTGAACAAATAAATTACATGAAAATGTCAGGTTATATCTATATAATGCAAAGGCCTTAGATTTGTGAGCCACAACGAAATGAAAATGCAGTATCATTCTTTTTCTTGGGCAAATAAGAATTACACTTACAAAAGTGACACCAGAGAAGAAGAACGACAAATAAATTGAACAAGAACTATAGCGCGGGTTTACATAAACTTCAGCTTATTGATTCTTTCACATGACCCAATTTGCAAAAATTGAGCATCCTCGTACAATTTAGGTTTAAACTAACACTGAGAAGATCAAACAAAACATTGTTCCTAACAAAAATTATGTTCGACAAAATAAACTATGGACTTAAATTAAATAATACACAATTAAGAAACCCCAGTTTAACGCCTGTGAAATCGTTAAATTAACTCAAATAATTTACAAAAAAAAAAATAAAAAAAAATGCTCGTGTTACTTTTCTCGTTTCATTAAAGCACGGAGATAATAAAATTATGAGAAAAGTGATTACCATCGGGGATTTTGAGTTCGGCGGCGTTTTCTTCTTCTTCTCCAGACATTCTTTGAATGTCCAAATCTCACTCTTTCAAGTTCGAAGGGGAGACTATGGAATTTATATTGGTTTACATATTTTTGTTTTGACCCCTAAAGTTCTGGAACCACTGATCTATCATGTGCTCCCAAATTAAAGTCGCATTACTAAAGTGCAACTCTTCTAGTTGGTGCGTTTTTACTGGACGATGACAGTTGACCTGCTTCCGGGCGTTGGCCGTTGGATGGTATTTTCAATTTTGGATGGTTCTACCATTTAACTTGGCTGCATCTCTTCGTTTGGCATACTATACATTTTGGTTTTCTGTCTTTTGAGAGGAAAAAATAACCCTCTGATTAAGATTCTTCATTTTGTTGCTTTACTCTACTCGAAAACCTCATTCGAGGCTATAAATCTTGTAATTCTAGTGTTATACTTGAAATATGATCTGTGTGAAGAAGTATGAATGATATTTCTATTTAGTATAACTTCGTATTAGGGTTTGGAGATTTGAGCGTTCTTGGTGAAATATACTTTGATCTTCAGAGTGATTGAAAGATAAGTTTTCGGTAAACTATATATGTTGTAATATTGAACGATCTTATAACATTTGTTGTCATTTTTTGGCCATCTAGTGCAATTGAGCATATATCCAATTTATTGGATATTAAACATGGGATTAGATGTTAGAAGTGGTCGTTGAACCTTTAGAGCTTCGTCCGAAAAATATTTTGTGATAGATCTTTTAATATCTGCAGGTAAACTCTATTTTCTCAATTTCTAATTCCTTAAATTTTTTTAGCCTAATTTTGCTGTCCAAAATCTCCAATTTGTTGTCTCACGATAAAATTTCAATTTTTGAAGTGTTACATTTTAGAAATATCGAAAAATCATTAAAACTCACTACAACATCTAAGTCTCGCAATTGGTAAACCTCAAAATTATAATGAGGTATCAAAATTTGATTTAAAAAATTCGATGACGAAACAGTTGAAAGTAGTTAAATTTTACTCCTATGACATTGAACTCGATAAAACTTAAATAAAATACATTATTTAGAGGTGTCTAGACATACAAAAAAGAGAGATGTTTAGGGTGTGTTTGATTGACCATTATTTTTCATGAAAAATAGAAAATAAATTCCAATTTCTACTTTTGCCTTGTTTGATACACTTTATTTTCTATGGAAAAAATTTTCCACCTTTGGCACACATGCTTACCAATTCCTTGATTTTTCAGGTTTTTTTTTTTTTCTCTCTTTTTGGTAAACAATTGGAAAAAATTCTAGATACAACTGTAAAAAAAATAATCACTTTTATTGACATTTTTCATGCAAAACAAAGCCAAACGAATGATATTTGATACGATAATTTTTTACAAAATTTAAATTATTATTATTTTATTTTTTTTGCAAGTGAAACAAATTCTAGACCCAGTAGTAAAAGAAATTATCACTTTAATAGACAATTTTCATGAAAAATAAAGTCAAACGGACACCAAACTTTCAAAATTTTCCATGCGAAAAATTATACCAATCAAACACAATTAATTACAATTCCCAATAAAATGATTTTTAGACAATTCAATTCCCTAGAATTCATTTTCTTTTCACCAATTTTTCACCTTTACAATCAAACGGACCCTTAGTGTACAGAAAAAAATATATATACAAAAAATCTACAAATTACACACAATAGGTGGAGCCCATTTATTTGCACAATATTTAATTCACATGGGGGGCCACCCCCATATGAGTGTCTCTGTGTCTGTAATCTCTTTATAAAAATTTTCTGTACAAACATCATTTTCCTACAAAAAAAAAAGGGTTATGCTTGGTGTACC
>CAIGRS010071745.1:0-10420 GCA_903798395.1 Fraxinus floribunda | reverse complement strand
ACTCTGAAATTTGATATGGGTTTTTCTTGTTATTAATTTTTATTCGATCAAAGCTCGCTACAAACTTCTATCCTGAGGTTGAATTGGACGATCGAACTATCAGAAAATAATGGAATATGAGTTTCAAAATATTAAAATATATTTTTGTATGTTCCAGTTTGGGCCCCAATATACTTTTTCTTTTTCCTTTTTGTTTGATGTGTCTTCTTTCCACTCGACATATCACATAATTCATTATTTGGGGGTTACCCATACTAAAAATTTATGTTACTTGAGCTTAAAAATTAATAGCAATTTAATGTGTCGTGTTTTATGTTGATAAGGATACTTCGTATATGCGAAATTTGAAAATATACTGTGCTTATTGGTAATTTAGTACACAATATTTATCTTCAGATTCGTAATTATGATTTGATTATATGATATACTTTTTTAAAAACGTGAGATATCTCATTATGAGCATGTTTGGTAACAATTAAAATCCAATTAAAATTGAAAGTATGATCGTTATTGGGTCCCACCCGTCTAATAAAAGTCAACAATAACAGCTAATTTTTCAATTTTAATCCGATTTTAATATCTATCAAACAGGCTCTATATCATGAAGTTATTAATTAGGTAATTAGCACAAAACTTTCTTACCTTTTGATGAATTGTGCAAAACGTCATGCCGTTCATTTTTTACATTTTCACCATTATTTTCACATTTCATGACAGAAATCATATTTTTCATGATTTCATCCAATTTTTCAATTGAAAAGTGTAAAATGACAAATATACCTTACTATTTAAATAAAATAAAAATTAAATAAAAATTAAAGAAAAAATTATAATTACACCCCCAAAACTTTTTTTAAAAGTGCAAATGAGTCCAAATAAATCATTAAATTGTAAAAACGTTTTGCACAATAATATTGAAAGGTAATAAAGTTTTATGTTAATTACCCATTATTAATTTATGGCTCCAACTTAAAGTTAGCACGCTAACGTTATTTATGCCAATTGGAGCTAACATGCAATACATTGGAAGTAAATTGAATTTTAATGATTTAAGACAAATCTAAAGTTAAGTGATCTAATAAAATTTTAAGTGAGAGTTGACAATACAATCAATTAAAGATTTACGTTCGAATAACATAATTTGAACGTATTTCATATTAATTAATGCCCATATTTTTTTACCAATTGCATGAACATGTCATTGACCCAGTCAAAAACATATTTGCAATATTTTGCACCCTAGTTCTTGAAAACTGAAAATTTGCAAAATGGCCTAAAACTTCCTAGGCATTACAAATAGCCCCTATTAGATTTTAATCCCTACCAAACATGGGCTAAACATTCATAGTTTTCTAAAAAGAACCTCTTTCTTTGTATTACTTTTCATAATTTGAAATTTTATATATTTTAAAAGATGAAGAATTCTTATTTTCAAGAAATTTTCCAACATCATCCTACATTTTACATTTGGATTACTTAGATAAATCCTGGTCAATGTTCATGTTGCAATACAAAATAAGATTTCATGGAGAAATGAAATCAATCGAAAGACACAACTTATCGAAATGTCCATTTTCAAAGGATTTTGTGTCCATTTTTGGCCAAATTTTATTGTTTGTAGTTTATACTCCAAAAACACGTTTCATTTTTCTGGATAATTTTAATTAGATTAGAATTTTAATTCTATTTACAATTATACATTATCTTTAATTCTTATCATTATCTAGAGTTAATCGTAATCTAAGAGTTTAGTCATTATTTGAATTCTATTTACTACTTTAAATACGAGATGTAACTGTAAGTCTTACATCAAGCAATTGAATTTTAATTATAAAAAAAGAGTTTTGAGAAATTTCTCAAAATTATTCCCTTTTTCTCAGTAAAGATAAATGTCCTACATTAGAGGTATTTTTAAAATTTTATAATTCCTTTTTTCATATATAAGTCATGTTTGGTACACATTAAAATTTTCATTTTTATTCTTCTATTCATTTTCAACAACGCATTTTTCAATAAAATAATATTTCTCTTCACATCAATAACTTTTTCTTCTTTTTCAACTATACATTCGTTATTAATTCACTATTTCAGAATTCATTCTTCCATAAATAAAGTGGCTCAAACACACCCATACTGTTAAAATACTAATTACCAAGAATGTTTTGCAAATTAATTGTCCATAATTCGGGGTGCCAAATAAACATAAATCATGCTTAGCGGGTTAATGGGCCGGATCCAAATCCATTAAATTCGTATGAGCCGCCAAAACGTTGCAGTGAAATTTAGGGCTTTTTGTTTAGGGTTTCTGATTCCTTCTATATAAATCCAATCTTCTTCATCATCGTCCTTCACAAAAGCTAAGCTCCCAAAACCAACCTTCATTAGACCCTAAGTTCCTCTGTATCCAGCAACGTTCTCCCAAAATTAAGGCAGATCTATGTAGAATTGTGTGGTTTGCCGTATATTCATGTGCTTTTCCAAATTTTATAATTTGCACGTAGCCTCCCGGGCTCCTCTGAGATTTTAAAGTGAAGTCGAAGCCCCAAAGCTCGTGCTAGAATTACGCCGTTTAGTGTTGCAGATTCGTCTCTTTGTACATCTTTTCCACGGCTAATCTGTGTCAAATCAATGGCTACATATCCTCTGAATTGGAATTTTATATATATTCAAATTTTATGTTTTGCTGCCTCTCCACACCTTTAGCTTTTCTTTCCGTAAATGTTTCAGTGAAGAAATTGCTAGTCATGGAGGCAGATATTTAATCTCCGGCGGTGTACACGTGGGGGTTTATTCATTTCTCATATTTAACCTCTAAAAACATCCGCTATATGCAAAAACTAATTAAAAATTTGAATCTTTGTTTTTTAGATTTTTTGGCTATGATTAAATAATTATCCGCGCTTCTGAGATGCATAATCTGTGAAGTACACGGATAAAAATGGTTGAATTTCTTGATATGAGCCATTTAATTACAATTTTCTTATTACAGTTTCAGTTTTTATAGGCGGTGATGATTGTTTTACAGCTAAATATGCCAGTTCTGCTTCAGAAAATTCTTGATTGATAAGCTGTTTAATCTCTCTGAGCTTCTCAAACATTTTATTACTCAAATCAGAGGATATAAATGTTTAATTTTGATTTTATAACCATAAATTCTTTGTAGTCCATGAAGATCTGATCCAAATAATTGAGATGTATTGATCCCAAGACCCTGAAAAGGGAGAACCTCTTGGGGTTGGTACATTAGTATATGAAAATACTGGATATGTCTGAGACATTGAATTATAGTATTTGTTGTTTTGAAATATTTGATTTGTTGAATGAGTTTAACTATACCCTTGTCCTTGAATATGAACCAGGTCAAGGGTCTGAATAACTCGTAAATTTTGTGTTGCCATCAGCTTCATCTTTTGAAATTGCTAACGAGAATGAAGTTAAATAACAACACTACATGTTTTGTTTTGTTAACTATGAACCTGCTGCAGCTGGCATTGGAGTTCTGTTTTCATCATTGAATACTTGTAGCAAGATTGGTCTTGCCCATCCCCTGCTCTAGTCTGTTGGGAAACTTATTTGAAGTGTCAGATACTGCCTTTTTTTTTTTCACATTGAGAAACTTGTATTTCTTGATTAGAAGAAAGATCTATTTGTGGTGAACAATTGTGGCTTTTTAATTCATGGTTGAGACAATTCATACAAATGTACATGTTTGGCATTAAAAGTTTTTATGTTAATTCAGAATTGAGTTAGAATCTTAACACAATTGGAGAGTTATATTATTTGACTAAAATATGGATTAAAAAAAATAAACATCCCAGACTTAGTTGCATGTCCGATTATTGAGAGCACCTTCATTTCAAATTCCGATTTGTATTTTTCGTGGAGAAATCTGATCAGAGATGGAACATGAACATATTTCCGCTGCCTATCAAACTTGCCGTAAAATGCATACAAATATCATTTGCAGAAGCATAAAAAGGCTGCACAATTCATAAGCATTATGATGACTCTCTCAAACAACAGAGAACCCTTCAAAGAGAGCAAACTGAGGATCAAGTTAAAACATTTTAATTCCCAACAAATGCTCTGAGGGAATTTCGAAGCAACAAACTACTTCATGGATAAGAATATTGTGCACAATTCTGCTGGTGTTTACTTTATTGATGTCCACCTGGTTTTCTTGTCTTGGAATGGCAAAGTATTGAACAATGTTAACGAGACATGGAGGATATGAGTAGATTCCATGTTTGGCATTTTTGAATACTGATATTAACTCCAGTTGAACCGCACAAAACACCCTCTCTGGAATGGTCGACATTGTTTTGATATTTCTTCTCACTTTATAATCTGATGGAGTTCAACCCAAATCTTCCATTCCACATCAGGGGATTCAAGAGTCTACAAGTAAAGCATACATATAATAAGTTACTTATTTAACCACTGCTCAGCTAAATAACAATTTGGTGCCCATCATAATCGCATTCTTGATATTACTCCATCCATCCCAAAAAGACGTACGGTTATTTTCACACAGATTAAGAANCAAGAGTCTACAAGTAAAGCATACATATAATAAGTTACTTATTTAACCACTGCTCAGCTAAATAACAATTTGGTGCCCATCATAATCGCATTCTTGATATTACTCCATCCATCCCAAAAAGACGTACGGTTATTTTCACACAGATTAAGAAATGGTAGTTAGTATAGTTAGAGTATTAAATTTTACTATGTTTTTCCATCTATACCCTTTATCTCTTATCTAGGTAGTTGGTGTCTATTATACTAAGATGTATTAAATAAGGGTATATGTGGAAATGAAAAATTTAATACATGTTTAAAATGGAAACATGACTATCTTTTTGGGACGGAGAGAGTATTAATCAAATCATACCTTATTCACTTCAATACATTTGCTTCAGCAGCAAGGACAGATTGGCAAATTGATCTCCTCTGTAACCATATGGTTTACAGTTTACTGAAATAATTTGCCCCTTTTGAGGCTCTAAACTATCTCCTTTTCCATGTAGAATCCTTTGGACCAACAAAGTCCGGAAGGCATTCTTTCATGTCCTTGGAAAATTTCAAAGCCAATTCCACCTTTCCTGTTCTTTTTAAACTGAAAATTAGAGCTCGGTAGATGTGAACTGACGGTTGGATCCTCTTACGTTTCATCTCCTCAAAAATTCTCAATGCTTCCTCAATTTTTCCTGACCTGCCTAAGCTCTCGATCAAAGCTTTGTAAGTCCGCAAATCTGGTTGAACTCCTCTCTCACTCATTTCTTTGAAATATACTAAGCACAAATCAAATCTACCTACCTTCCACAAGCTGGTTAATAAGGTGTTGTATGTAACAATATCTGGAATAAGATCAGCCTTTTTCATAGCAGCAAATTCATGTAGCATTTCATCTATTTTTCCAAGTCGACCAAAAATCCCCAAAATGGTATTATATGTAACCAAGTCTGGTTCACATTCCAAACTTTTCATATGATCAAATACGAAAAGTGCCTTGTCAACATGTCCGCATTTATCAAAGGCAAAGATAAGTCTGTTCAGAACTATTTCATTTCTAGGGATTGCCATTTCTGAAACTTCTTTAATAAATTTCAGTAACATGACAGGATCATTAAGCTTCACAAACACTCCAGCAAGTATAAGATATGTAGTTAATCTTATAGAGTCACAAGACACCAAAAAGTCCTTGAAAATTTTTAAAAGCAAGTCAATATCACTTTTTTCACCTGCAGCCACCAGAAGGCGCTCATACGCACAAGGGCTGAAGAATATGTGCTTCTTACTTAAAGAATGCAATAGCCTAGCAGCAGATAGAAGATCTCCAGCAGTACAGAGCTTGCTGAGGTAAGTGGTACAGATTTCTTCTCTAGAAACTGAAGAGTCCTGGATAGCAGCAAGGATTTCATTCAAGATTTCATCATTGCTTTGTTGAGGAGGAGGGGCTTGTGTTGGTATTGATTGCTGATTGCAAAATGAATTACTATAAATAGCAAAGAAAGGCCAAATCCAAAAGATTCTGACTGGAATGGATTTAACATATCTCTGTTGTAGATATATAGTTATTATGAGATCAAAATAACACATTCATGTATTTTGTAAGAAATAAGCTAACCGTACTTTCAAGAGAAGTTCAATATAGTCAACGATCACAAAAGATCAAGTAAATAAAATATTTATTTGACTAACTACACACACACAATATTCAATTCCATGAATTCTGAAAATTGAAAAAGATAAAACCGATCATTATGAAAACTTATGCATCAACAGTTATGTATCATTTGTCAAACAGAGCTTGAGCAATGCCTCTTAAGAAGTATGGATTTTAAGATTTCAGAAGATGATTTTCGCAAATAAATAGATCCCAAAATATTTCAACCGTCATATTTCTTCTAAGCAATGCTAGAGGGGCCAAAGCAATAACTCCACACAACTACTGAATCAGGGAAGAAAAGCTAGTTCAATTGTAATTGCAAAATGAAATTATCAAATCTACCGGTCTTGAAAACTACAAGATGCCCTAACTGAACTCATTGCAGTGTCAATAAAATCTGGTTTACACATTCAGTCTCTTTGACAAAAATATATCCTTTAAAACTTATACAATAAAACACAGACCAAAAAAGGAACTAGTATCATAACTAAATCCATTATCTAATGCCTTTCCCTCACATTTTACTTCGCATTTGCATGAACTAAGAGTCAATACTTCAGTAAGCCCTTCAGATTCCCAAATTAAGATGACAGACAAACAAGACAAATCGAATTACGCTCGCATCAAGTCAGCATATTTCACTGCCAAAAACCTTTCTGCTCATCTAGTAATTTTATTTAATCTCAAGTCTTACCAATTTTCGCCCCATTCCTATGATCTAAATGCAATTATTTTGCTGTTACTACAGGACACCGGATGTCCTATAAAATGCTGCCACTACAACTGGGAAGCATAAGAACCAATAATTATTTTAAAAAATCACCAAATTTCTTAAAATGTAAAAGGAAATAAAATTTAAAAACAATAAATCAAAGCTTACACTAACTTGGTAATTTCTGGCTCCATGGGGAGCGGTGGTGAAGCCCCAAATTCCTTTCACATACATCCACAAAGTAACTTCGTAATTGGGGGTATTAAGGAAATTCGAACGATGATAATAATGACATATCAAATTGGAGTTTCTCAGATTTGCCTTGAATTTTGAAGCAGTGGCCGCTAGCATTTTGATGGGGCTAGTTTAATTTTAGGGTTCTGGGCTTCTCGATTTAATTTGGGGATTTGAGGAGATTGAAATTGGGAAAAATTTTGCTCAGCCGAACTCAATTTCATTTATATATGCACTCCCAAGTCATAAACTACTATCAAATCAAACGTGCTAAGTTTGCCACAAAAATTGATATAATGTCACGTGTTATTCTATTATTAAAATATTTAAAATATACGTTATTATTTATTTCTACGATTGTTATATATTCATTCCACTCTATATTTATCCCATTTAAAAAATTACTATTTTCATCTAAGTCATGTTCCAATATTGTCGTTATTAAATTCATTCATTTAAACACTATGGATACTCACGATTTTATATATTCATTCCACTCTAAATACATTAAGCCCTTGTTTGCCATTAAATCAAAATTCATTTTTTTTTCTCTTTTTATCAACTACACATTTTTCCATAAAATAAAAAATTACTATTCTCCTCATTAAAATGTGAAATAATAGAGCCAAACAAGGGTTAAAATAGACCAGTTCAGACGGTTTTTATTGGTTTTATTAGTTCTTGACTGGTTCATTCATATGCTTTTCGATCAAAATGTACAAACTTGCCCTGCTCTGTGTCTGGTTTGGCGGGTTCCTGGCCGGGTTGGGTAGATTTTAATAACTATGCATATAACATTAATCTTCTCACAATTCAATAAATAATTCTATAGACCAAATATTATAAGATGGGAAATCATGAATCATAAACCCATGTAATCACCATCATCCTCAATGTGACATGGAATCTATTTTATTAAAATTAAACATAGTAATTTGAAAGGACTTGTAGCATTTATTCCATTAAAACGAAAATAAATTGATTAAAAGGGAAATTTATTGTTGGGTTATTCTTATTTCTGAAATTAATTGTAAATGATTTTTTTTTTTTAATTGATTACAAATGATCCATTGTTGTATTCAATTGTAATAGTATAGGAAAGTCCGACTGAAGAAGACAATCACATGGCAAATTTTTTCGTGCTCATAAGTTGTAATTTACGATTTTAGGAAGTACATATCCATATTTTAAGTTCGATATGGCCGTTCTTTGTCATCACAAGTTCTATGGGTGCTTCCGAGAAGAAATTAATTAGTTTTCAGCTATGAATCTCTTTTTAGGAAGGACATATAGAATAGCATTAAATTCAACTCGATTAAACATTTCCTCATGCCGTGAGAACCTAAAGCAAGTGGTCCGACTATAGGGGATTTGATTTGGGAGAACAATTTATACCATTCCGCGGCCTCTTTTGTACCTTTAATAGTTCCTCGATCAACTTTGTTTTACGACTAGTAGATACAATAAATTCGACTAATTTTTTCATGCACGGTATACATGGTACTTTTTTTTTCTGATTTAGTGCCTGTTTGTTGCACATTAATAGAAAAAAAGTAGCCGTTGGAACAGTAGAAAGCCAACCATATTTGACCAAGTTATGTTTTGTGGGACCCACAAAGTTTGAAAAAAAAGGGTCCAAATACTTCTAAAATGAGGAAATAATATTGCACAAACAGGCTATTACAAAAACAACGCCATGGCAAGGTTGTGCCCTCGGAATTCATTTATTTTTTAGTCTACTATTTCTTGATGACAAATATAATTTTCTGTTGAAAATAAGATCCTACATTTGTGATTTGTCAAAAAAGAGTGAATATAACCCGAACATTTTATTTTAACCACATTCAATATATCTCAACACGGCCCCGAATCCCAAAACCCAACCGGAATTAGAATATAACAAAAAATAATAAAAAAACGATGAAATTTGTTATTGATATTATTTGAATTCAAAAGATACATTATATCAAGAATTCTTCATATACTAAGGCTATGTTTGATAGCCCTTGTTATCCAATGGTAAAAAAATCATTACTTTAATGGACAATTTAAATGAAAAATAAAAGTAAACGGATACCAAATTTTCAACATTTTTCAAGTAGAAAATTATACTAATCAAACACAATTAATTATAATTGTCAGTAAAACAAATTCTAGTCAGTTAAATTCTCTGTAATTCATTTTCTTTCCACCCAAATTCCACCTTGACAATCAAACGGACCCTAAATTCATCAAATTCACAATAAAACGTAATCCTTCCTCTTTCAAATTTCCTTCATATATTGCCATACACGTATATATTTCCTCTAATAGTATCTCTTCAATTGGTGTTTTAGCGTCTGTTTGAGCCACATTATTTTGGAAGAATGTATTTTGGAATAGTAGATTAATGGAGAATGAGTGATTTAAAAAGAAAGAAAAGTTATTGATGTGATGAAAAATATTATTTTTTTGAAGAATGTGTGGTTGAAAATGAGTAGAAGAATGAGAATGAGAATTTTAATGTGGATCAAACAAAGACGATATTTTATGATTATTAAAGTTTTAGTTAAATACAAATTTGAAGTAGTGACAGAAGATAATTGAACTAAATAAAAAACTAACTATATTTTAAGGGACCAGTTGGCCCCCTTCCCCCGAGGGGGCCAATTTGTCCCCTAATTCCCCCACCTATCACAAGGGGATAGTTGGTCCCGTGTAATATACAGGGATATAAACACCCCTCCTCTCAATTATAGTTGGCCCCCTAATTCCCCCACCTATCTATCACAAGGGGCTAGTTGGTCCCTTGTAACATACATGATATAAACACCCATCCTCTCAATTAGTTGAATCTCTATCTATTTGTACAAGAACATCAAACTTTAGCAACATTGCACAATTTCTAAAAGGGAAAATTACATTTGGATCCTTAACCTTTCCAAATATTGCATAAGAGTCCTGAGTCTTTCACTCTTGACAGTGCAATCCTTAACCTTTGGTTAAATATATAAGATAGATTTCCTCTAAAAATCCCGTTGGTTTAACCGTTAACATTAATCTCGACCCTTTTAAATAAGGGTAAAATTGCCATTCCCCATTTCCTATTTCATATGACTAAAATAACTGAAAAAACAAGGAACAAGTAAAAAAATAAAGTTGTATGGTTTTGCTTTTTTGGTCTAAAGTTTGCCCATTCCTTTAACTTTCACTATTATCGAAAAATTTGAACGGTAGATTGTACATGAGCCGATGTGATTGACAATTGAAGTACTTCATGCAGGGGCGGACGCAGACGAAAAAAGTTGGGGGGGCACAATCGA